>JAVJAQ010000319.1:0-47602 GCA_032362365.1 Zygogramma bicolorata
ATAACCGGAACTACTTATAATAAAAATATATCAAATGAAATACTTGACAGTTTTCATGATTTCATGGATTTTAATGGTTTCACATTATATAATAACATAAAGAACAATCACGGAAGAACATTAGATTTAGTAATCTCTTCGGATAATAATTTATACAACTGTACAGTTAAAAGAGATCTCGTGCCAATTGTTAAAGAAGATGAATATCATCCTGCACTCGAAATTTGTATCGAAAATATGACAAATGGGAGTACGTGTAAAAATATCAATAATATTCCTGAAAATCGCACAAGGTACAACTATAAAAAAGCTAACTTTCTTACGTTAACGGAGCGTATCAGGGATACAAGTTGGGATATAGTGTTGAACGAAAAACTAGATGTAAACCGAGCTTTACAGCATTTCTATGGTATTTGGAATAATATTATTGAGGAATGTGTGCCAAAATATATTCATTACAGTAAATCTAAAATGTATCCCATTTGGTTCACAAACGACATAAAAAGTATCTTGAAAGAGAAAGAGAAGTATAGAAAACTGAAAAATATATCCAGTTATTTCAATGATAAATACATAGAAGTGAGGCGAGAGGTAACTAAGCTTATTAGAGTTGAGAAAAAAAAATATGTTAATAGATCAGAGCAGGAAATAACGTCTGACATAAACAATTTTTGGAATTACGTGAAAAATAATAGGAAAAATTCTAATAGCGATAAATTCATATATAACGGGGAAGAGGTAGCAGAAGAAAAAACTGCAGAATCATTTGGAACATTTTTCTCGTCAGTGTATGCTGACAAAAAAGCATCTTACAATTTACTTTTCGACTCTAGCTTGGACGTAACAAATAATACACTAGTACTGAGTTCAGTTAATGAGTTGGACTTTGATGTCGCACTGAAAAAGCTAAAACCCAAAAAGTCAGAGGGGACTGATGGAATACCACCTTATTTATTGAAGGCCTGCGGTGAATGGGTGAGGCAGCCTCTGATACATATTTATAATCTTGTTTTGAAAACGAGTATATTTCCATCAGTCTGGAAAACAGGATTGGTATGTCCCATATTCAAGTCCGGTGATAAAATGAACATCGAAAACTATCGGCCTATATCAATTATGTGTGCCCCCGCCAAACTCTTTGAACAAATATTATATTGTGAACTGTATAAACATGTGGAAAATAATATAGTACCTCATCAACACGGATTTGTGTCAAAAAAATCATCCAATACCAACCTATTCCTATTCAGTAATCATGTATTTGAATCAATGAAATGTAAATCTCAGCTTGATGTTATATATACTGATTTTAGTAAGGCATTCGATAAAGTTGACCACGACATATTACTAGAGAAATTGAGTAGTTTTGGATTATCATATAACCTAATTTGTCTATTCAAAAGTTACTTAGAAAACAGATATATAATGACTAAACACAATGGAAACACATCTGGAAAATTCGAAGCAAATTCTGGAGTGCCTCAAGGCTCCAACCTTGGACCACTTCTTTTTGTAGTTTTTATTAATGATTTACCCGAAGTACTAAAATCATCAGAAGGCCTTATATTCGCAGATGATTTCAAAATATTGAAAAAGATAGAAACAGTTAGAGATTGTGTTATGTTACAGAAGGACATTGGTAGGGTATTGGAGTGGAGTTATAAGAATGAATTGTATTTCAATCTGAATAAATGTTCTGTTTTAACTATATCGCGTATCAAGCAACCATGTGTTTTCAATTATTTAATAGGGGGTCAAAGCTTGAAACGCTGCACTGAAATCAAAGATTTAGGTATTACCTATAATAGCACATTCTCATTTGCCAAACACATTGAGAACTTAGTAAAGTCAGCTAATAAAATGTTAGGTTTTGTAATAAGACAATCGTATATTTTTAATAATATCAACACACTCAAAATTCTGTACTATAGCTTGGTTAGAAGCAGGTTAGAGTTTGGCTCTTTGATTTGGTTCACGGAATCTCAAAGCAATTTGAATAGATTAGAAAAAATTCAAAATAAATTTTTAAGACTACTCTACTTTAAAAAACATCACATTTATCCTAGCTACCAGACAACAAGATCTTCAACTCTTAGGAATGAATTCAAGATTTTATCCCTTGAAAATAGACGACAACTCTCAGTTATGGTATTTTTATATAATATCATCAATAACAGAATAAACTCCTCAGAACTTTTGTCTTTGATCAGATTCAACGTACCACCTAGAATATTGCGCCCGGTTCTGATGTTTAATATCCCTCCATCATTTAACATTTCGAGATCACCTACGGTAAACATGTTTCGACTTGCAAATCAACTCAATATACTGATGGATCTAGAATGGACAGTTTCTACCAGTGTCTTTCGCAAAACGATATTGAGTCATTTAATCTCTATCTCTATATGAATCATAAAAACTTTCAAAGGTGTGTCAGTCCTCATACAATTTACATATTGTAAAATATATCTAGTTATATGTAGGTATAACTATTTTGAGGTGTCTACATTTTCTAAATATTGCAAATTTTGTGAATTTTTATCTTATTATGTAATTTATCATTTGGATATTGTAATTATCATTTATTCATGTAATTAAACCGCAAGGTTTGTATGAATAATAAATAAATAAATAAATAAATAAATAAATAAATAACTATCAGTAATAATCCTTCATGGAAAAACCATGTTTGATCAATCGCTTAAGGTGCTTCCAGAAGATTGGATTTGATTGATCTACAAGGCTCAGCTTGACTTTGGAGCTCCTTACCGAGAGAGACTCACAAATTTCAAAGTTATTGTCAATACGTATCTCCTGTCCCTTGATTCACGCGGGCTTTTCTTTCGTGTGAGTGCATATGAAAAAAACTTGAACCTCGACGGACTCCACTGCCAGTCACAGACACACGAACTCCCAACTGCGGTCTGATAAAGTGAGAAGACAAACAGCCGTCGGCGAAGACTCCAGTCCCCCCGCCCCACCCCCTCCCCTTTAGGCAATCCTCGACCATTCCGCACAACTAAACCGTTTCACGACTTCAAAGTGTTCGTCGTTCTGTTTATTTTCGAATGATGTGTATGATGAAGAGCTCGTCGGACGACCGGTTCCAACTCGGAACTCACGAGGAGTTTTCACTGGGAGTTTTAATTATCTCGTTGCGAGTGGCCCGCAGCTTTTGCTTTCACCGGCTGTCAGGAGTTCTGTCGAGGGGTGGTTTGATTTTGTGTTTCGTTTGGTGAGCAGTTTTTTTATATACAGTGTGGTCCATTGAGAGTATTAATAAGGTTTTTTTTTCTATCAGATGCACAATAAAAGTTTGAGTACCAACAAAAGATAGTGCGTGTACGATAACCTCATTGAATGTACTTAGAATGGTTTTAATTTATTCAGCATACAGGGGAGGACAAAAAATATCAAATACGTCCTAGAATAAAGTACATTCTTTATAGAGAAACACTAAATTGTCATTTGGAAAAGTTATTTAATCAGAAGTTATACACAAATACAGAGTCATGTCCTCCTATTTTGATTTTCATTATTTTTTTCAAATTTTTCCATTCACACAGTAGGATATGACTTTTGAATACTTTGATTTCATACTCATTTGAAGTAGCCACAATCCAATCCTTTCGGCATGATTTTTATAAAGTTGGGGCATATTTATAAAATTCACTTGGGTTTTTACATTTTCACACAACCGCAATTTTCAAGTATGAACAGTTCAACATAATTCTGAAATTTCTCATATAGCTTCCAACAAAGGCATGCCTACAGTATATACCTTTTGCAAGAAATAATGAAAATTAGAATAGGAGGCCATGACTCTATACTTGAATATGATTTTTGATTCTAAACTTTTCCAAATAAAATTTTATTATTGCATATCTACATATCTGTATACATTCAAAAAAGGTCATCGAACATGCACTATTCAAACTTCAAATTTCAAAAGTTTGGTTTTGATAAAGAGTCTGGCCACTTAGTTTCTGCTTGGAAACGTTGTATTGCGAACTTTAAAATCTTTCAGTTTGGCAACATTGGTAGGAACTCTTTCTAAACTGAGCTCCGAATCATAACATTGCTGCGCACGTAAAAACACATTTTGGCGTTTGGCTTGTAATCTAGATAATTTTGATCAGTTTATCTTTTTAAATTTTATCCATACTAAAAAAGGCGGCTGTACCTAATGGAAACAATTGCTTCCCAAGAATAGGTAGGATTCACCTTGCCGATTCGATTTAATTTCTACAAAAATATTTCCAAAACAATGGCGATGTGGGCACTGTTTGAACAAAAATATCGGCAAAATATCAACGGCTCTCAATCACTAACAATGCTATAATAAATGATACTATTCTGCTCCAATTCGATGAAACAGGCAAAATCAATCAGCGGCTTCAAATATAATCCGGCTCGAAGGACCAATGATCAAAATGGCTTACCTTCGACTTTTTGTTGATTGGTTTATCACTCCCGTTGATACGTTGTTTCTATTCGCACTATTCAGGAAGGTAACACATAGGAGGGATTCAAGGGAAATTGGTGGTTCGAAAACACATCAACGCGTTGTTAGTCAACAAATTACTTCGATTCTACTTCCGAATGTCTGTTTCAACATGTAGCAGAAAATTTTTATATTTTTCGATCTCACGTGGTATCGCGTGCCAAAACTCTACTTGAGAGAGAGAGAGAGAGAGAGACGTTTCTTGTTTTCATCCGCCTAGAAGTGCCCTAAGCGCACATGCGCAAAACGTTGCAAAACACTTACTAATATACAGTATGTACAAAAAAACAAGAGCATAAACCGAAGAAGCCAATATCAATGATTTGCTGGAAAAAAACATCTTGTTCAGTGCATAGTTTTGCGGACGACAGTTATCTGTTCATACTAGTTTCTCTTCCAGAATCCCCATAGCAGCACGAGAAATGAAAATTCAGAGTCATAAGAGCAAATAATGTCAACGATGACCAGGCGAAAAAAAAATAGAATAGGTTAGGTTAGGTTAGGTTAGGTTAGAATAGGTTAATATCAACTTAATGAACTTTAATGCTGGGAAAACCCAGGCATGCCAAAGGTGAAACGTTTGATAACAATTTTCCCTAGCAAATCATTGATATGAAGCAGAAACAAAGTGGGCGCCAGAAGTGAACCCTGTGGAACACCTGTATTTATTGGGAGAATAACAGATGATACTCATCAGACAAGAAACTCTTCAAGAAAGCACACAGTTAAGGAAGCAAACCATAATACGACAGTTAATATAGGAGATCCCGATGCCAAACTCGATCGAACGCTTTTTAAATATCGAGTGCAACAGCTATCGTTTCTCCGAATTTTTAGATTGAATGCTGCCAAATATGAGATACATAAGCCAATAAGTCAATGGTTGATCTTCGATGGCGAAACCCGTATTGTCGGTCATTAATTATTCCCGGTTTCTATAGATATTTCATAAGCTTCATATCGATTGTTTTTTCCATGACTTTGGAATGCAATTGGTCTATAATCACGGGGGGAATTTTCTTCCTTTTTTTTAGGAACTGGCTGAACTCTTGCTGTCCTCCAGGACTTAGGAAAAACCCCCAGGTTATATGAAAGGTTGAATAATTCGCAAAGTACTGGTGTCAATTCGGGGGCACATACTTTAAGAAAAATTGCTGGGATTCCATCAGATCCGCAAGCCTTATTCGTCTTCAGGTATTTCTTATATTTTGTTAGTGAAAAATTATTCCGAGCATATGACTGTCGACAGGCGTGATATTCGGAGGATATTTTCCTGATGAGTCCAGAGTTGAAACTCCAGCAAACAAAGCAAAATATTCAGACGACAGGAGTAACTATTTCCAGAAAGTCAAGTATCTCGATGCTAGGAATTCCGACCAGTAATTATTTCTCATTGAAAAACCATGTGATATCGATCGCTATGTGAGCTCGGAGTTCTGATACTTTACACCTTCGGCTCGTTTCGTATCCCAGTTAAAGCTCGTGTATTAATAACCATCATTACATGATTGTTGCATAATATAATATATTGCTCGCGATAAAAGTGCTTCGAGAGATCCAATCTAAATAATGAAAGACGACTTTTATGTTTCCACTCCGGGAAACCACATTTCACGTTTTATAGCCCGTTCTGAAACGAAAACAAAAAGTTTATAGGTGTGCTGTGCTTCATTCATCTACCTTGATTCGACTCTAACGCAATAACAACGTCCCAGTAATTTCTGCCTTGTAATGAGTCTATTCCGGATCCCATTCCAGAAACCAGACTTCCATTACAGAACGACAAACAGACGTGGTTTCGTAACGTCGATTACCAGTTCCTAATAAGACACCCCATAAAGGCTTTCCCGGCTCGGGGGTTCCCGACCGCATCAAAAGCCGAACAGGCATACGTTAACGAGGTCGAAGTTACGGTTGGAGATTCGCAAGACTTGAGAGGTGACTGATTAGTGGGTTGATGAAGTCTGGTCCGATGTTTCGGTAAATATTTGTACCGTTTGTCGCATTCGATGAGGCGTGTTCCTTCAGAGAGATGCGAATACAGCTTTGGTTTACAGGAGGGGTAATTGAGAAGAAAACATACGTTTCCACCATTTCATGAAAACACGAATTGGTCTTTAACCAGCTTATATCTCACAATGATTTGTATAATTAGGGAACTGTTGAATGAAGACGTAAAATTTTTTCAATGTTTGATTTCAACATGAATGAAAACAAAAAGTATGAAAATAGTTGTTTGTTTTACCAGGCAGCAGAGTAGTAGATTGACTGCCGCGGCTGATAGTTCATGGCCGAGCTTAGCCAGATTAGGATTTTAGCATGAACTTGATGGAATTTAATGATGGGAAAACCCAGGCATGTCTCTTCTCGAAAAGAGCAGATTTATCGTCATCTAGTATTCTGATATCAGGAGTAACTGTTCCTACAAGTAGGACGATGCTAGGAATTGAGATCAGTGATATTCTCTCATCGGAAAACCATGTGAGATCGATCACTAGAGGAGCTTCCCAGAAACCTGGATTTCTATAACATGCGAAAAAATACTTCACTTCTCGTCAGCTTCTAATTATCTACAAGGCTCAGATACGACCTGTCTTGGAATATGGTTCTAATGTGTGGAGTTCGGCAACAAAACATTCATTGACGCTTCTCGATTCTATTCAGAGAAAGGCAATCGTCTTGTAGGTAATTCTTCGCTCACAGACTCGCTCACTTCATTGGAACATCGTAGAAGGGTCGGAGACTTGTCTCTCTTCTATAGATATTTTCAAGGGCGGTGCTCTTCTCGATTGTTATCAATCGTTCCACCCTTGGCACCTCTACATGGTTGACTCGACGAGTACAGAATTCCCACCCCTTTGTTGTGAATTTGGAGACCTGGCGAACCTCTCTTGCTCAGGGATCTTTTTCCAATAGAACAGCTGAGCTTTGGAACTCCTTGCCGAAAGAGGTCTTTCTGAGGCTTACAAACTTCAAAAATTCAAAGTGAATGTTGAATCGTATCTCCTGTTTCTTGATTCACGCGGTTTTCATTGAACATTACAGGGCTTCCCTTTCGTGTGAATCTGCTCATAAAAAAAAGCAGTCAATCTACTTTGCTGTCGAGATGAACATATAATTTTTTCTGCGATTGTTTATAATATGTGTAGGATATTGTAGGTATTTGCAAATTATAACAATTCTCACAATCTTTTTATTCATTCTGCAGCGATCAATTGAAACAAAATTTGATATAAATCGCAAGTGTTGGTATCGTTGGTTGCTATGGAAATGTATATGTTCAATGCTCATAGTGATAATTATAGTTTGACAACATTGTGGACGGTGATAGCGACTTAAAAGTACCTTCCTGTTCCAGACACATAGCAATCAGCAGAAGTATCACTTACCAAGGCAGAAAAAGAAATACTTAGCTGATTGATATGTCTCTGCAAAATAATATTTGCTGTCAGTCGGAGAAAAACGAATTTTTCATGAGAATGAACTTCAGACTTTAGAGATAGCTAACAGTTCCTTTTGGCAACGTAAGTAAAAATAACACCTTATAATGATATTCGTTCGTATACATACTAAATATTATATAGCTCACTAATTGAACAGAAGATAATGCAACAGAAATATTGAATGATAAATTCTATATTTCGGTTTTCCTTATCAACAAAACGATCTATTTTCTACTCCCACCCGTGAAAATGCCCTTTTCTTTATAGTTTCCCAAATAGCACAAGTACGTCCAGTGGACGTACTGCATATGTACGGTGAGGATGCATTGTACGTATTTAGGACGTACTTTTGTCTCCGACAGACGTACATAAGACCTCCCTGCGACTTACCGTTTCCGCATAGTCGGTAATCCCAGGTACGTACTTTTCTAGTCCACACAGGACCTGAAATGTACAGAAAGGGGAACTGTTTTGGACATTCCGAAAACGTACATTTTCCATTCTGTATGCGCTATCCTAAGTAGAACAAACATATTGGACCAATATTGGTTCAATATTACGGGAATATTAATAGTGGCCACAAAAAAATGTGAACATTCGGCGATATTAGATCAATATTCGAAAACAACGTAATGATATATCATATGATATCACTTAATGAATCTAAGTTTTCATATTCGGGATTATTCATTTCTCTTTTACGAAATAGTCAAGTTGGAAATTTTACTCATTCACGTGTACTAACCATCTAACCGAACACTTACCTGGAAAAAGACCTGGCTGCTGCGGGGCTTGAACTCTCGACCTTTTCTATGGAGATATTATTGTCGACCACTGTTACGCTCTACGGCACGGAGAGACTTGTTTTTAAGAAGGAGTTGGGTGCTATAGATGTGATGACTTCAAGTTAGTTTTGTTCGAGATAATATTAAAATTTTAGAAAGTTCAGTTACAATGAAAATATATTCGAAAAAACACTAAAGGATCACTGTCTCATGTGATGGCGGTTTTGGAATATCAAACTTGCTGTGCAAAAAATTCTGTATGTAATTTTCTGGTATTTAAATTCACCACATGTCGATGTTTCAATTTTTCCAATTTTTTTTAGGAATGATTCATTATGAATATTGCATTACCAATATTGATATATGTTTGAATACACTAAGTGATCACTCTCAAAATCCCAATACCCCTTGAACCAAAAGGGACCCAATACGTACGTACTTGGGAGGTCCAAACAGTATGTACATACTAACAGAAATGTAGAAAATGAAAGGAACCCAATCCGTACGTACTTGGGAGGTCCAAACAGTATGTACAAAAAAGTACGTCAACGAGACGTCCAGATAGTATGTACATACGATTTCCAAAAATGTACGTCATTACTATCATGTCCCGCACACGTTTCGAAATATACGTATCTGAAAGGGACTCAGTATATACGCACCTGGAAGGTCCAAATAGAACGAACATAGTTCTTCCAAACATGTACGTAAATGATACGTCTGAGCAGTACGTACATGGGATTCACAAAAAAACACGTCATTGGTATGTCCCTAATTCATTCCGAAAAGTACGTACCTGAAGAGGAGTTAATGTAAACGTATCAGGGACACTTAATAAAGTACGTACATAGTTCTTCCAAGCATGTACGTTTTTATTACATTCCGATTGGAACGGGACCAAGTATGTACCTACATGGGACGTCTAACCAGTACATACATGGTACATCCGGTAATGTACGTTCTTCGAATGTCTCCTATCTGTCCCGGGACGTATCGACGTAACTGGGACATAAATGGTTCGTCTTCAGGACGTCGTGTACTATTTGGGTTACTAAACGGATAAGTAGGCGATTACAGTCAACTGAATCGTTATGATTTCATATCCACACAAGGTAGGATATGAATTCCACCAATCACAGAGAACAAAATACCTGGTTACCAGAGGCAACCTTGTAGAAACGTCACAATTCTGATCTGTCACATTTTCAAAAAATCAAATATTTACTGAAATTGTACAGTCCAAATAGCCTATAGTTGGTTAATAGATCAGGAGCTGGTAACAGGTGACATTCTCCCAGTTTCACTGCATGCCTTTTCAAGGCTTGTTAATATACCCTAAAATAAAAAAAGGGGAGGTCCCTATCGTGTACACTTCATAAGAAAAAACGCTTTTTTGTGGGGTATTTTCGTATTTTTCCATTTATTATTTTTACTCAAAATATTATTCACTAATACAATACAAAGCAGCTTGCAAGAAAAAGTCACGGAATTTTTCAAATGTTTGCTCGAATTTAAAAAATTATGTTCATTCAATTTTTTCACAATTTGTGTATGTTGGGTTGTCATGCATGTCATTTACGTCGATAACTTGAAATGATATATAATTGAAATCCAAAACGGCAAGCAAATCAAAAACACGAAAATTCCCCACAAAAAGAAAAGCGTTTTTCCTTATGAAGTACTCACGCTCGGCTGCCAGGAACCTGTCTATTTTTCATATTTTAGGGTTTATTATCGAGCCTTAAAAAGGCATGCAGTATAAAATGGAAAAACGTCACTTGTAACTACCTCTTGGTCTATAAAGCAAACGCCGTCTAAGAGAGTCCACTTTATAGTCGTTGGTTTCAGCCTCGCCAAAAAAGATTTTTTTGTACTTTTTTTAGTTTTACATTACTTATTTCATTTATATCGTTCAATATTGAATTTGAAGAAGTTTGTTTCTTTTCAGTTTTTGAAAATTTCGAAAAAATACAATTTATCTAAAATCGTTTATCAATATGATACTTGAGAGACAGTTCTGTAATATTTACCAGGTCGAAAATAAAATCAACTGTACAACTCGAAAGGATATTGGCCACATCCAATTTTGTTGTACAAACTTACTGTTTCATTATACCTACGCATCAAATTCTTAAGACAGAGAATACTTTAATTTTCTTGATGGGGACTCAATGAGCAGGTGTGACGTGTGACCAAAAGTCACTCAGATGATTTTAGGACGGCAATCACAAAATTCATTTCTGAACCTTAATTTTCAATTCCATGAAAAGAATTTATGATGCATGTTCGGCTTTTTCGGTTAGCTTGTGCTGATATTAAAGCCTATATCAATCTATTGCAGTTGGGAAATGTTAATAAAAGCATACGCTGACCGCTGTATTCATTTGATTCCAAATCAAAACATACAGCTCTGGTTTTCATTCGGTTACGCTGTTATTCGTCTATTAATTACAGTATGCAATGATATTTCTCCACAAACAACGGACACAAAACTGATTGATTCCTGTTAGTATTTTTATATCACAAACCATCATGGAATTGAACGGGAATGTATTGATGAATTGATCAATGAAATTGTATTAATACTAACAAAGTAATTTTCAACGATTGCGTTGAAATGACGCATTTGGTTCATTTCCAATCATTTGGAAATGTAGGGACTTCCAACTGTAAATAATAAGACAACTCAAGGTGGATTCATGCAGCTTCAATTATCAAAAAACAATCAAAAAGTCGGTAGTAACAATTATCAATGATGAGTTGAACCGCCAAATTTCCTGTAGATGATTCATGCAACCAAATTATCAACTATCAATTGACAAGTAAGAGTTGGCCAACTTTTAACTTTCTTACTTTCATTGTATAATGTGTCTTTGATGTGCAGGTGATGACGGATTATATATGATCATAACCAGTTTTTTTTTCAAATACTTTGTTTCTCGCGATTGTTTTTCTGTTCATGAAATGTGAGCGAGTTGAAATAATTGAAACTGTAGATGCGATTCTGGAGGACTTTCTCAGGAAAACAATGATGTTTCATTCTCAATTTCAATCTTCAACACCCCAAAAAAATGCTGCTCAAAAGTGTATGTAAGGTCAAAGCTGATACCCTTTTACAAGCTTCGATCAATGTTGAATTTAGGTCTCGATTTAGGTGCATGAATGCTTTCTTTTTCATTACTTTCTACTTGATAATTGCTGCATGAATCCACCTTCAAATGATCATGTAATTCAAATAAAACTCACCAATAATACACCACACAAACACGAGAGACCGAACCGAAATGTAAAAGGAATTGCCTACCTTCAAGGAATCACATAACCTCGCATACCAACACAATTTATATATGTGATATTCAAAAATCTCGAACACACAACGGAAACTTATTCATGTGATTAGATATATCGAAACATTATTCTGGTTGGTAGCGATTTCGCTGTATTGAAAAAATACATGATATGACGAACCGCTTTCAGTTAAATTGCGTTGCGTAATTAAAATATACCTTTACCTACGAGATACGACGCTAGTCGTTTTTCGCATTTTAGCCATATTTTAGCTAGTCAGTAACAGTACTGATCAAATTGGCTCCTTCCTCAAAATTTTAAATCAGTAGGTACTAAAAATATTTGAATGAATATTCTGATTATCCAATACTCAAAATTTTAGTGAAAAAGCAAACTATGCTTCCACTAATAAATACACGTTCCACGTTTACATGCTACCTAGTCAGCCTGCAATAATTATTGTACCTACTTTCAATTGAATATTCATGTTGAAATTTCTCGTTATTCAGACAATGGAATCAATCAATTTTGGTAATTGATATTTTGTTCTTAGATGGAAGCATTCAGCTGATAATGTTTCAGGAAATAATCTTTACGAATGACAATCGATCTGAAAATTACTATCATTTTTAACAATGCCAATCGAGCAACGAGCAATAGTCCTATGGACTCGTGGTTTCATCTTGCTAGTTACTTTCGTGGTATCATTAAATACTTTTTACAACAAGACTAAGGCTGAACATGAATTGTGACAATTCAAACTTGACCCAATAAACTAGAAAATATTTCTATTTTACTTTCATTTATACTCAAATGAAACAAGAAACGACTTGAATTTCGTGTTTGTTTTGTAGGTAGACAGATCGGAATTGTGACGTTTCTACAAGGTTGTCGCCCTGGTAACCAATTATTTTGTTCTCTGTGATTGGTGGAATTTATATCCTACCTTGTGTGGGTATGAAATCATAACGATTGAGTTGACTGGAACCGCCTACTTATCCCTTCAGTAAACTTTAAAGAAATGAGTATATTATGCACTGAGTAACATCTAATAGTAGGAGAGCCCACGATGCTAAATCGGGATTTACTCGAGCGTCATAGAGACCTATTGCGTTGCGAAGCTTAGATGATAAAAAGAAAAAAATATATAAAATGTACACCTTTTCATCGGTGGGGGGAGCGGCTAGAGATTTTCAAAAATGTAAAAAAAGCTATTGCATGGACATACCTACTCGAGCGTGTCAGATATTGATATCATCTATGTCCTACATATTTTAAAAAATGTACGTATGTTAATCTGATTGTTTCCATGATGGAGGTGGTGTACGTAAGGGTTGAAAATGAGAAACAAAAATTCTCGAGCGCGTCAGATTTTCTGAGGGAATGTTAAGTGAACCTAAAAAAAGCTCTCATATAATAATCTGACGGTTTGGATGTGACGCAGACTCGCGGCCCTTATTAGATTGTGAAAAAAAAATCATCATTCTGAAATACACAAGCGCGTCAGATTAAGATATATATGGTTCATCTTTACGCCCTAGACTTTGCAGTCTCATAATCTGACATTATATGGAGGGATTCCCCTATTAATTAATTGAGAAGCTCAGGAGAAAGCTTGCAAATAAAAGAGTGTGTTTTTTAGTAGAGTACTTATAAGAAAATAATTATAAGCAATTACATTTTTAAAATTTAATAACGTTGGATAGTCGTTGTAAACAATATCATGCCACGAACGAATATGTGTGATCAACTGTCATGGCAACAGAAATCAGAGTGGGGACGGGAGTGAGCGAGTGAACTAATCTGATCCTTTATCCTTGAAGGGCGACAAACCTGTAGACAGGGTGTAGTTGTCCAAAACTACACCTTAAGGGTGCGCTTGTGGTTGAAATTCCTAAAAATTTTTGAGATCCATGGAACACGTTGTTGCCAATACAGATCACTTTTGGTTAGAAGTTAGAACAGGAAATATAACGCGAGATCAATCTGACGTTCAATGAAAACAAACTTCATCTTCAATGACCTACCTCCAAGAATAATCTCACGTTCTAGTATATTCAATAACCATTTGAACATTTTGTAGTAATCATAAAAAAACCCAAGAGAAGTTTGCTGGCAACAACATTCTAGAGTGTGCACACGATCTGAATAATTTGTAAATGCAGTGATATGTGTTTCAGATATTTTCAGGTCAACCCAGAAGATTATAAAAAATAATAATGATTTCACTCACCAGAAAAGAAATGGCATTTTTTCACTTCACATATCCATAAAATTTGATCACAATTCTCACTCCTATTCGCTCACACGCGTTAACGTGAATAATATTCGGCTGAATTGTAATACTACTTCCAAACCGAGCTTTTGAATTGAGATCACAATATTCTATCGCTAAAGTGAGAATATCAACAATCAACTGATTTTTTCAGCACACAGACCAGAATTCGCAACGACATAGCCACTTGGCAACACAGGACGTGCACATGACTGTCATCTCAACTACGACAGTGACGATACCTCAGATACCTGGCGAATTTTTTGAGTTATTACTACGGTCTACGTCATCAATTGTTGATCAAGTAGGCCAGATCGGTCATCTGATTTGCTGACAGTCTTTTATATGGAGTGCAAACACCAGTATATAGCCACCTTACTCTCCACAAAAACACTCTAGTTCCTAATTAGTGCAGCCTGCAATAACCATTTCTTTGCTGCACACGGCCGAGTTAATAGCGCCATCTACACTCCCATTCGAAAACGTCCGAATTATAAATGCTCCCCCTTGTCGTGCAAGCATGGGAACGGCACCCCTGAGATTTTGATGACACCGTGCACTTAGATCGTGTCCTCGACACGCATAAACAAGTCCGGCGCCCTCATAAAACTCTCCGGCAGAATGCATTTTTCTTATAACGTTGAGAAAAGTTTCCGGCCGGAGTTTGCGGAAGTTGTTTCGATGGTAATTTCGGCGAAGTCGCTCCATCTATGTCGCAGATTACGAGATATTAACATAACTGTGATCGATGGCGAAATAATACAGGAGGGGGGGGGGGTCGTCCAGGGGTGTAGGGGTCGATTTGAATGGCATTTTGTGTACGAGACTGGGGCAAAACAAAACTTCTTTCGGTGGAAGTTGTTTCAAGTCCTTTAAAAGATTAATATAATATAATAGTATATTATGCAACGATCATGTAATGATGGTTATTAATACACGAGCATCAACCGGGATACAAAACGAGCCTAAGGTGAGTTTCATATGGTTGATGCGAGTGTATTGATAACCATTACATGGTTACGCTATTTTATCTACACCTGGTAAATAGTGAAGAACTATAAATATTATATTTATATTTGTATTGCACACAAGAATACTGATCAAACGAATTTCTTTGAGAAATTCTACAAATTGTAATTAATGGTAGTACTTCGAGAAATGAAACGATGAGAAATAAAGAGAAGATCAAAAATTGAAAAAAAATAAGGTTACTCGAGGCCGGTTTCGAACCCATGTCTCTTCCAACTAGTCCAACTAGCTAATAATCTCAGTGCCTTAGACCGCTCGGATACGGAGACCTCAGAAAACTAGAATGAAAAAATAAAGATATAAATCATGCATTTGTCAAATGACGAATTTAATCATTCTAACTATATTTCTACCGGTGATTCGTCGAAGGTGATTCTCCCATATCGCTGGTATCAGATATTTTGTTATGATTGTCGAAGTTCGGCTATATTCTTCAAAATTTCAATACCTATACCGATTTTGACTTGACAAACGTCAAATGCAGATCATGCACATCATGCTTGATTGAAAAATAATGGGTTTCTATTGGTTGAGAATCTGTATCATAATGAAAAATCTGTATCGTAATGGATTTCATTATAAAACGGGTTGTGGGCATATAAGTGTATCATTAGAGTACGGGTGTGGATAAATGTTTTCTTGGGGAGGTAGAAATGTTCTGGAATTCTTTTGAATTTTGTTACCTCTGTAAATGAAAAATAAAAAGCTTCAAATTATTATACATTTTTTTAGGGCGAATTGGAAACGTTTTAGAAGCTAGCCTGTCTCCTTTTTCAAGGCTCATTTGAAAATGTTTATGAAATTTCAAATATTATAGTATGTAGTGTAAAAATGTGACTCTGGCAAGAATTATTCTTCAAAAGCCATACTAAGTGTTGATTTTGACACAACCTTCTTCGAACTAAATCTCCCCAGTTCAACTTCTATTTTCAGGAAAGGCATTCCACATTGATCCTTACTCAATAAACAAATAGCAATCTTAATTCTAAATGAACAATTTGTCCAAGCCAGCCTCAACTCAACTACACTGTAGCTTGACGGACTAACACCTATCAGAAAACAACTACTCCCCTGGCTAATACCACGAAGGGCATTGAATTAAATACAACTGGTGTTAGCGCAGGATTCTTCACGGGAGAAATTCCTGCATATACTACTGATGATACAACTACTGTCAGAATTAATTTTCAATTATTGGGACGGGACACACTTGCAGACCGGTTCCGGGCTATTTGGCCTCTCGTCAGTGCAAGACAGTGCCATCATCAACATAAGTCGATGACTACCCATAATTAAAAATCATATTCGAACAGAGTAACTTTCCTAGACCTAGGATGATACAAAAAACAAGCAAAATAGTCATTTCTGCGCCATCTGCCCGTAGATTAGGTACTAACCAAGAGCATATTCACATGACTCAATTCCTGGTACAAGGAAATAACGAATACCACAAATACTCATGGGTATGCTTGAAGACTGGCTTCAAATCAATTATTTCAATAGAACAATTTGTTCAGGCCAGCCTCAACTCACCTACACTGTAGGAAGACGGACTATCACCTATCATAAAACAACTACTAACCTGGCTTATACCACGAAGGGCATTGGGTTACATCTAACAAGTGTAAGCGCAGGATTCTCCACAGAAGAAATTCCTGCATATGCTCTTGGCACTGCCTTGCACTGACGAGAGGTCAAATAGCCCGAAACCGGTCTTCAAGTGTGTCCTATCCCGATAATTGAAAATTAATGCTGGCAGTTTTGTCGCCAAGAGCATATGCAGGATTTGCCCTTCGTGGTATTGGCCAAGGGAGTAGTTGTTTTCTGATAGGTGATAGTCCGTCAACCTACAGTGTAGGTGAGTTGAGGCTGGCCTGAACAAATTGTTGATTTGGAATATTCGTCTTCAGTCTTCAAGCATACCCATGAATATTTGTGGAAATAGCAATATCTTCATTTCCGTTTAACAAAATGCAAGTAGCCTCTTCGAGTTTCATTTTCGTTCCATTCTGTTCTGTCGTAAGTAAATTGATGTTATTCCACTCGACCATATTTCTCGTCTTCTCAAGTTGTTTTTATGTTTAGATCGGAATGGAATGGAAAGGAGAATCTGAGAGGCTACTTGTATTTTGTTGAAAGGAATTGAAGGGATTGCTACGTGTTTTTTGAGTACGGATCAACGTTGGATACCTCTTCCCTCTTCTGCAAAGGAAAGTTCAACTGGGAAGATTCAATCGAAGTGGGTTGTGTCAAAATCAACACTTGAATTGGCAGTTGATGAATAAGTCATTCCAGTGTCACATTTTGACTTTACCTACCAAAAATGTCCCATAAGAGCAATGCGATTATCGAAAACTTACAACGCTAATTGCATTGTATCGAAAACCTACAGCGGTAATTGCATTGTATCAAGTCACCATAACAACACATTCGAAACCGTATCGCTAGACGTCAGTAAACAACAGAAATAAATGTCAGATAGACTTCAAAAATAGAAAAACATTTCGCGTTTTGGTGAGTGCTCCATACAATCTATAGAGGAAAGTATAAATGAACAAAAAATAACATTTCCTTGAGAATTTCTTTATTCGTGAAATATTCCAATGAATTACATTCGTGCATGAAAATGACCAGATAATTTTGCATTCAAGCGTGACATCTTATACAAATTGTATTCGGCTATTTTCATATTTCGTGAAAGAGCCCTCGTCCTTCGGACTCGGGCACTTTTGCCAAAATATGAAAATAAACTTGCAATTTTCGGATATCATGCTTCCTTACAAAACAGGAATAGGAAAAAGGAGGCAGACTAGCTTCCGAAACGTCGCTAAAGGGAAGTATATGCATTTTGTAATACATTTTTTAATTAAATCTCGAATTCCATGAAAATACGATACGTTACTGACAAAAAAGTTACTCAATTCCTTTTTATATTGCGGTTACGCAACAACACAGGGGAGAGAAAACCCTTAAACTGAATTCAAGAATACGAATATGAACTCAATGGTTCGAAATGAAATTATAAACTAATCAAAAAACAATTCATTGTGTTGAATTGAACTGGTTGGGAAAATCGAATCGAAAGCGAATTAACTTTTTTATGTTTCAGTTTTATTTATTTCATTCATGATTTTTATGGCAGGATTTTTTATTACTTTTCTATTTGTTCTCAAATTCACTTGCTTTTCGTGAATTTTTTTTTTTCGTTTCTCTCATCGATTTTTGTCTCTTATTACTCGCTTATCCATAATTTTCGATTCTTGTTTCAATATCCCTTTGATTTTTCACATTATATTACATTTTGAAAACAAACTTGATTTTGTTTTTCGTCATTGGGGAGGTTTTTCTATCTGATCTATTTCGTCGTTTCTATTTTTAAATTTATTTCGATTATTCACATACTCTATTTCATTATTTAAATTTCTTCCTTCTGTTAAGTTCTTCATTATATATTATATTTCGACTTGTTGAATTTTATCATAACAAGTTTCGAAGGAGATGAATAATTCAGACAATGGTTACTCGAAGCTACTACATAACAGCAAGCATTTTGATTGAATTAAAAAACAATTGGATTGAATCAACATATCAATCGAAGCAGCAAAAAAGGTACCTATTAATATCCTGCGATAATTTGTTCAAATGATAAATGTGAAACTCTCTTTTTCCCAATCTTTGGATCACGCTGATCCTCTCTATGACCCAAATTCGACAACATTTTATTCTCTTCAGTCTCATGAATCCATTAAAGTCTGAATCATATCTCCTCAACTGCCAATCTTAGCTTTCATCCCGTCCCTGTACCTCATATACGAGAACAATAAAACTCTACACCCCTTCAATGACAAGTAAGAAGCATTTCATCTCCTTGAACAGTTTTCATTCCGTTTAATCAAGCCTCCAACCTCATCCAGAGTCGAAGTGGATTGATGCTTATTGGCTGTCGAGTGAAAATCTCTTCGGTTCCCTGCCGTAATTGGCACTGGAAGTAGACGGTATTTAGTGCCACAGAAGTTGAAATTGAAATAGTTCGACACTGGTCAGAGTTTCAAGTTTTTTCCCCTGTCATACAAAAGGGTGTTTCAGTGAACTGAAAAATAACATCCCCAAATCCCAATTAAGTTTCGTTGAGGGAATACATATATTTTTCTCTGAAGAGGGGTTCAACACCTTGAAACGTTCGGAGATGAAAAAAGGCTATAGCTCAATAAGCACAATGTGAGACTTTCCGAAAGTAATAATTTTGTGGTAGATGAATGTTTTCAATGGTAATAATCCAAGGACACTCATAAGTGTTCGAAAAATTTATAACAGATTTCGAAAGCTTGTTGCTAGAAATCAGACCGACGCCTTAGGCGGAGGTCTGCATACTGGCAATCCTATGAGTCTGTTTCCTATGAGCATTAGATTAAAAATCTACCCTTCTTCACTTGTATTCCTCCTTCATTTTTTCAGATTGTGGTAGGTTACTTACCCAAAAACTGTGGAAAAAAACAAGACCACGAGTTATGTAAAATCATATATCTTATTTTTCGAGATGATAACTTGACTCAGAATATGGCAGAGCCATGTTAGCTGTTGCATATTATTCGAACACATTGAAAAATGTTTCAGGTGTTTCGATTTTTGGCGAAGGCGTCATTTCTCATAAATGGAGATGAATTCAATAATATATTGATCAAGAATCATATATTAGTATTGTTCCAATTTTGACATATAAAATGGCAGTTTCCAAAATTTCAAAACACACCTTCCTTTTAATAATCATTTATCTACACCAGTACTCTAATAATACACTTATTTGTCCAAAACCCGCTTCATAATGAAATCCATTACGATACAGATTTTTAACCAATGGAAACCCATTATTTTTCAATCAAGCATGATGTGCATGCTCTGCATTTGACGTTCGTCAAGTCAAAATCGGTATAGGTATTGAATTTTTGAAGAATATAGCCAAACTTCGATAATCATAACAAAATGTCTGATACTAGCGATATGGGAAAATCACCTTCGATACCTTCACCGGCAGAAATATAGTTAGAATGATTAAATTTTTCATTTGACAAATGCATGATTTATTCCTTCATTTTTTCCATCAAATTATCTGAGATATGCGTAGGCGAGCGGTCTGAGGCGCTGGGATTATCTCAACCAGTTGAAAGAGACATGGGTTCGATTCCGGCCTCGAGTGATCTTTTTTTTTTCTCAATTTGTGATCTTCTCCTAATTTCTCATCGTTTTGTTTCTCAAAGTAATACCATTAATTACAATTTTGTAAAATTTTTCAAAGAAAGGCGTTTAATTAGTATTTTTGTGTGCAATACAAATATAAATATAATATTTGTAGTTCCTCACTATTTATCGGGTGTAGATAAAATAGCGCATGCAACTCTTATGTAATGATTATCACATGATTGTTGCATAATATACTACTATAAAATGGATAACTTTCACCCATTTACGAAAAGCAAAACTAAAGCATCCAATCGTACAATGAAATTACACATGAAATCTCACATATACTCATTGTAGTGAAGAATAATTCATTTAGGAGATTTATTTGCTGTAAAGTATCGAAATTGTTGTATGATATAAATTTCACAGTTTTAACAGTGCCCAAACACATGTCCTAATAATTATGATGATTGTGAACTAAAATATACTAGTATGATATCTCGATATGAAGAAGTTTCATTTCTATAAGCGTTTTATTTCATTTATTTTCAGTCACAGAGAAGTACAAATACAGTATGGCTACAATATAGTTCACTAATGTGACAATGTCAATTTGTAAACAAAGGTAATTACAGATCGCTATAAAATTCTGTTGGTTACAAATATAGTTCACTTATATGGCAATGTCAATTTGTAAGCAAATATAATTAAAAATCACTATAATATTCTGCCAAGGAATAGTAGGACTTGCTCAACAGAAGATGTTTCATCTTTCTTTTGAAGATGCATATATTCATCGAGTCTTTTATAGATGTAGGAAGAGCATTGTATACTTTACAACCATTATGATACAGACCTCTTTGATATAGGGTAGATGAATGTTTGAACGGTAGCAATCTGTTTTTCATTCTCGTTCCGAATGTTTGTTATACCATTTCAGTTTGAAAATAGATTTTGTTTTTGAAAACGAAGCAAACAACTTCATAGATGTATATTGAAATCATTGTTAGAATTAACAGGGTTTTGAAGTGTTCCCTACATGAGTCCATTGGTCCAATTCAACTCATAATACGGACAGCTCTTTTCCGTAGAGTAAAATTTCGATAGGCTTCTGTAGAATTTTCCCAGTGCATTATACAATACTTCAGATTTGAATGAAAACAGACAAAATAAAGACTTTCAAAACTGTTGAGTAGATATGCAGAGTGCATAACACATTTTCGCAAGCAGGGTAAGACCCAGAAGCTTAGTGGAATCAGAGCAAGTAATATCGGTGTCGTTTAAAATGATTTTTTATCTGAATCTCAGCATTTTTGAAAATTACTATCAATGTTTTATCGCTATTGAGGCACAGACTAATTTTTTCACTCCATTCACAGATATTGCAGTGAACAATTTGTGCTTGATTTATGGCATCATTAATATTACTGTTTATAATCAGATAATTTGTGTCATCATATCAGCATAAGCAACAAGTCGAGTAGAGAGCTGCCTCGTTTGTTCTAAGAGATCGTTAACATATATAAGAAATAGTGTCGGTCCCAGAATGGACCCTTGAGGAACTCCAATATTTACTGGTTCCAGGTCAGAAGTGAAAGCATTACATTTAACTTGCTGATACCTATCTCCTAGGTAGGAGCCAAACCATTGAAGGGGAGGGGAAGTCACCTGATACCGCATCTCTCTAATTTATGGAGAAGAATTTCATGATCTACCCAGTCAAAGGCTTTGGAGAAATCTATAAATAACCCTAGTGCCAATCTTTTCGTATCCAAAGCTCCAGTTACCTCATCAATAAATTCACATGGTGCTGTGTCGGTGCTCTCGTTTTTTCTTGAGCACTCCAAGTAACCATTGCATCCTAAAAATATTCAAATTCGAAAATGTGGCAGAAAAACCTCTTGTCATAGTCTTCACCTTGTCACTTGCTTATTATCCTTCGAAACAACTTGAAAAATGGAGCAGACAAAAGCTTCCAAATTCGCAATTTTGCTCTTTTATAATATTGCAAATGCGTATCTGGGCAAATATACCAATTCGCTTTGAAAACGGAATTTGAGGCTTTTTCTTGTTCATTTTCAAGGGAGAGGATACCAAAAAATTAATTTTATAATTGATTGTATCTCGGATTATATAGACGATGGGAGCTCTAGCAAATACCACTCAGCAAGGAACTTTGTCAACCACATTCAAGCGAAAAAGCAATCGATTGTATGAAATGAACAGTTCATATTCATCAAATAGTCAATGGGCATGCTTGAAGAGTGTCTTTGAATCAAATATTCTGAATGAACAATTTGTTCAGGCCAGTCTTAACTTACCTCATTAGGTTAACGCACTATTACCTATCAGAAAACTACTTCCCTGACTGATGCCGCGAAGGGATTTGGAATATATTCAACTTGGTTAGTACCCCGTCTACGGCCAAATGGCGCGACTACGGCTATTTTGCTTGTCGTTTGCATCAACCATAGTCGACTTTTTTCCCAAAAATTGAAAATTAATTCCGACAGTAAGAGCATATGCAGGAATTCATCCTGTGAAGAATTCTGTATTAACACCTGTCGAATATAACCCAACGCCCTTGGTGGAATTAGCCAGGGAAGTTGTTGTTTTCTGATATGTGTAGGTAATAGTCCAGTAACTGAAGATCCGAAACTAGGGAAAGCTGTGAACAAGTCTATGCGTTCTTCACTTGTGGCTCAATGATCTCAATTTTTTTTTGTACTTTCCTCGCGTTCTAATAAATGATCCATTTGTTCATTTACATTTTTCATGCGATTTCGAAGTTATGTAGAATCTGCGGAACAACCGCGAATTGAAAAATTATTAGCCATTTTATCGACTTGCCATGCACATCGTTTTGAAGCCAAGATGCTCTAGTTTCCGAATACATATATATTTTTTATGGCTAATAATTTTCAATTCGCGGTTGTTCCGCAGATTCTACATAAGTCCGAAATCGCATGAGAAATGTAAATAAACAAATGGATCATTTATTAGGACCCATTACAAAGAAAAATTTCCGATAAAAGACAATTTTTGAAAAAAATGTAAACAAATTAATGAAACAGTGTCGAAATGGTGCGGAAACACTTTCACAGCTTATTAAATCTTTTTGCCAAACAAAAAAGGTTTCGAAATACATGGAATGATAGCTACGGGTTTCCTCATTATCTTGAACTTTGAATCATTGAAAAATGTCAGTTTTTGCCTGAGTTATGAAACAATTCGTCCGCACGCCTCCAAGCAAATGCATACACAACAGAATTCCTATAGAGAATGCGGCAGCTGAAATAAGGAGAGTTTTGGGTCCCTTCATCTCGAAAACTGTTGAGTTTTTGGAAAAAATGATAGGGGTCATTTTTGTAGATAATGAGACGATCTTTAATTTCTGTATGAAAATTCTCTAATTCGTATATTTAGGTAGATATTGTAGGGAAACCCATTTTTCTGGTTTTGGGGGGCCATTTTCGGCCATTGCCATGAACGCAATCGTGTTGAGTTTTGGGTCCTTTGAAAACATCTGTGACGACCTACAAATTGAGCCACAAGTGACTTATTGACTCTTAGACTCATTCACAGGTTCGTCTCTTCATTTACTGGACTATAAGTTGTAACAGGCCTGAACAAATTGTTCATTTAGAATATTTGATTCGTATTCAGCTCTATCGATCAGTCTAACATGAGGAATTAGTATATTTCTCCACAGCCGACATGGTATTCGGCAATCCATCATTTCGCGAACATTTGTTCCGATACAATCGCATCGACCATTTCGTAGATTGAAGCATAACATTTCGACTTTTATAAAAATATCCGCCACCTGGTGTGTCACGTCACAAGTACGTTTGATTAATCCTTTCGATTTTCCGCAGCATATGGAATTGACGCGTTGTTTATTTTAATCAGAGTTTGAAAATTTTAATGGAGCTTTCAAATTCATGCTTACGCTTGTAATTGATTCATAATAATTAAAGTGTCACCTCACTGATGGCAGGGTCATTCGAATCTGTTGTGAATCTTTCTCCATAGTCCGTGCGGTAGTGACGGATACTTTGGACGGATTTTTTGAAGTCTGCCTTCGAAATGGAAAGTAATTGGAGGCATTGTTTATAGAGATTCAGTTAGTCAATGCCTGTGTAAAAATGATTTGACGCTAGGGTGACTGGATCTAGTAAGCTTCGCTTACTCCGGTACGGAATCCCGGAGGATACCCAAAAATCGGCCAATCGCAATGTAGGATAATTTGTTTATGCGAATTCGGAGAATGTGAGAAGAAGTGTTTGAGTTCAGGCGAGTTCTGAAATTCAACAGTAAATTCCATCAGTTCTGTCACTGATGCCTCTCTCTCTGTTTGTGACGAACGACAAACAGAGAGAAAGGCATCGGTGATAGAACTGAAGTTACTGTTGAATTTCAGAACTCGCCTTTCGTGTATGCTTGTTGAGTTTAAAGTTTAACAGAGTTCAACTTACACGATATTCTTCATTCTGAAATGAAATTCAAAATTTTGAAATGAAAATTTGTTCAGTTAAAAACTGTAAAAACAATGACAAAAGTCACAAACTATTTTCCATTCCTAGTGGTGAGCTTTTTACTATTTTTTACTAGATTATCACCGAATATAGAACGCGAATGAAAACAAACTTCACCTTGAATTAAATGGACCTTTCTCGATGTTTACTTGGGACTTGGGTAGAAGTGATTTCTTCAAATGGGAAATTCTGAGAAAGAATCACCAAATACACAAATTTACGAAGTGAGCATTCACTATAAGAAGTTCAACATTACTATTCCATATCATATGAACAATTATTATTCAGGAAGATGACCGTTTCATCATACTTGAAACTGTTGAATATTCGCTGTTAATCCCAGTAACTTGATTGAAATAGCGTAGGTAGCCCTAAAAGGAAATTAAAATTAGTCAAATATCCATACGAAACACCCAAAATTTCAGTCGAAAACCCTTGTGATTGTTTACATTTTGCATCGAGCATCAAAATGTCAATGTCACGTCAATTTGAAAAATGACAGTTTGTCTTCTTCTTTTCTAATTTGTTTAAATAAATTACAGTGCAATGCCATTGGTCAATTTTTGGGTAATCGTTCCGATTAGTTCCACCCAATGTCCGTACCAGAGTAAGCGAAGAGCGAAGCTTACTAGATCCAGTGACCCTATTTGAAGCGTTTTTGCTACGCCATCTACAGTATAATGTCAATATTTCCGTTCACTTGAATATATACGACAAAGTTTCCTACTCTGAACGGAAAAATGGGTGCAGAGTTCTGTCAGTTTGACTGAAATGTTGAGAAAAAGATGAAGAAGCTTCAAAATAAAGTTAACGATAGAAGTTTATGAAGGAAATGAAAGGATAAGCATCAAAATAATTTTCAAAACATGAATGATCTGCGACATTGGCCAGAAATTTCACTTATATTTCTGGATTGATTGCCATCTTTTGGTATAATGTATAAGTAATCAATAAAATGTGTGATTCAGGCTACGACGTTCGTGAGAAAGACGAAAGAAAAGACATGACTTGGAAACGAAATCACTAGCGCCATAAATAATTTCCCAGGTTTATATACTACTTTATCCACAATCATTTGGAATAATCTCATTACATGTACAAGATATGATCATTTTCAATTTTAAATAATTTCGATACATTTTGTGTTGAAAGTAGAAATAGAAATAAACAAACTATTTCATGAAGCTCATAAGGGGCCGTTCATAAAATACGTCACACTAAAATAAGCTTTTTTTGACACTTTCCCCCCCATTGTCACGCTGTGTCACACTTTTTGTGACCCCCCTAGAAATATTTCGTTACAAAAACTAAGCCCCCCCCCTGCTGAGTATGATAAATTCTAAATGATAGTACACAAATTCTGAAAATTAAAAATATTCATTCAGTTATTATAATAAAATATAAAAAAATTTAATAAATATCTTTCACAACGAACATATAAATAATAAATGATATTTCTATTATTCAGAAGTCCAAGGATTTTCTGAATGGGCAGTAAAAAATCGCTTTATTTTGTTTCATTTGTAAAGTTCAATACAGTGTACTGTAACAAGATTAATTCACATTCTCAATTGAAAATTCATCCACAAAGATGGAGTCACTATAGATTTGATTAAAAAATCTGACGAGTTTAGGAATTCGTTAGAAGATGTCGCACATGTAGATTTGTACCAAAATCTACTGAAGATTTCTTTCATACCAAAATTTTTCAATTTTTGTCAGAAATCTACTAAAAAAGTAGATTTCTACCGAAAGTGGTCACGCTGGCTTTTAGCGCTCATGTCAAAAAATAATAAACGGCGAACGTCACGTTGCCGTATACCCCCCGTCCCCCCTTGTCACATCTTGTCACACTCAGCCAGACCCCTCCCCTTGTATGCGAACGTATTTTATGATCGGCCCCTAACATATGTCACCATCGGTAAATGACATTTAACTACGAAGAGGTTGAAAATATAATAACGTAGCTTTATGAAAGCACATTTTGGTTTCTAATGAATGCCTTTGGCAGACCGATAATAGTTCACAAAACTCAGCTGTTTCACGAGGATTGCTACAAGAAGCAATGGTTGGATTACTCACTGAAATATTGGCGGCATTTGGAACTATGAAAATGGACTGGCCCTGATGAGCAACAATGCGAAAGAAGCTTTACTGAGGAAAATAACTGATGAAGAGGTTACGTTTCATGTTTGGAAATTGAGTGGGGCTTTATTTATTGAAGAGGGTTGGGGTTTGATGAAGGAAGTTAGTATTTTTTGGTACTTTCGATACTGAGATAGTGTGCAGTAGCTGTAATATCGTATCAAAGGTAGCTTGTTTTGTACAATTGTGATAGTGTCTACTCGTCAACGGGAATCTAAACATATCGATCTTGAATGAAAGACGGGGAAGTAGCAGATTTTCAAAAGTGCTCGGGAAATTCATTTCCTACTTCCTCTTCTCCTGAGTGAACAATTGAAAAGGAGATTGTGACATGATTGTCCTTATTTTTCAACAGGACACCTTGAAAAAAGTTGGCGATTTTATCGAACAATCTATAAACAGAACTGCACTGAAAAAAAACTACATGTGAATTCTAAACCAAAGCGGAAATCATCCTTTATATTTGGAGTACTTTTCAGCATAGCATAGCAATGGCTCCACAATGTAGAGAGCATTTTCTTGCAGTTGTTACATTATTCGTACAACGTTCTCTAAACTGAATGTATACTTCTTCGTACAAAAGCTTCGATTTGCTTGCCGAAAGATTTGCCAATGAGACCTTCGCTGCATCTTTTATTTCTCCATTAGCGCTATCGTCAGATATCATCATCATCATTATCAAAAATAATTAATTCGAACTCGAAAAAAGAGAACTTGTAGATTTGACCATCAATATTTATTGACAATTGCGCGTTTCCATGCGCGGTTCCATAATGATAAGAAATGAAGGAAACTCAATTGATTAATAGTTATTTATAGAAGAGGTTGAATAACATTAAATTTTCATTTAAAAATTTTAAATAAAAATTCACTGGTAGAAAAAATGTTGTTTCTATTTCGCGTTTAACACATTATCATGTGCCATTAATAAACACTCAATTAAACGCACTTAATACAGAAATAACTATTTATGAATTTCAGTGATATCAACTTTCTTTTCCTGAAGATGCTTATCCTGTTAATATCAGTTCGGTTTGAGGGTAATTGATCTCTAGAAAAAGTCTTGACTTTTACACCAAAGTTCCCCAACAGATTATAGGTTTACAAGTATTAATCAATGTTTGTAATAATTGAATATTCATAAAAAATGGCCATATTCAACTCAATGATTTATAAGTCAGCTTTTAGTATTTGTTCATTCATTTTTTATGTAAGAATAGTATGATAGACGTGAATGTCATCAACTATAATGAGTTCGCACATCAATATGAACTTCTTAATGACAAGAGTATGAAAATAATCGAAAGTCGTTCTTAGAACGCTGTTATTAATGTTCATCAAAAGCATTTCAACGAAGACAACTTGCCAGTTCTCACATTCATCATTTTTTATTTCTAGTAATAGTCTCCTATTTCCGAAACGAATACAAATTTTCTAAATCGACTGATTTGTGGCGATTACTTCTCCCAATATAGAAAAATTCATCACGATAAAAAATAAAAATTAACTATGAATGTCACTATTGTCAACAATGGTAAATGTCATCACCTAGACAGAGGCATTATTTATAGAGATATAGTTAAAGACCGGGCGGCAATGACAGATTTTCGGACTAATTTTTCACAGTCTGCCTTTGGAATAGGAAATACTTGAATCTGAAACAAATCATAATCTGCAAAAAAAAATCACGCGCTGCGTGGTACTTCATGGCTAACCCAGAATTCATTCTTGATGGAACACATTGTATATTTCCAAAGAAAATGCTTCATAAATTCTCGTTATTCTCACGATGAGACTAATTTTGGTTCTAATCGGCGTACTAGGAAAAGTTGGTTTTCATTGATTTTTTTTGCAATACATTAGGGAAATTCATAAATCACCTTGTATCATTTGAAATAGCATTTCTTCAAGTTTTTTTTTACATTGATCGATGTTTTTATGTGTAACAAATGTAAAGCAGTCTGTGAAAAGGTTTCCATTCAAATTCTTGTTGAACTTAACGAATCAAATCAAAAAATCTGTCACTGGCGCTCGATCTATTTTATTAGTCAAAAGGATTTGAAGAGCTTTTGTTGCGCCATCTACACTATAATGGCGATATTTCCGTTTACTTGTCAATGCACGACAAAGATTCCTACTCTGAAGTAACAAATAGATGATGAGTTTTGTCAGTCAGTTTGACTGAAGTTAATTATTAAAGAATGAAGCTTGAAACTAGAGTTGACGATAGAAGTCTATGAAGGAAATAAAAGTAAAAGGATTGAAATAATCTTCAAAACATGAATGATCTACGACAATGACAAAAAATTCTGCATTGATTGTCATATTTTTGTATTATGTATAAGTAATCAAGAAAATGTGTGATTCAGGCTATGACGTCCCTAAGAAAAACGAAAGAAAATACATGACATAGGCACTAAATCGCCAGTGCCATCTACCCGTAGTGTCCATCCCTTTAAATATTATCATATGATTGACTATAAACAATGATGAAGGTTAAACATCCGAAATGGTTAAGGCTTTCGCGGCCGAGGTTTCTTTGGAATTTCCTCCTGACGTTTCGCTAGCGCGAGTGGCTAGCTTCTTCACCCATCTTGACTATTATTCCGATGCCATCGTAAACATGGGAGTAGAGTGTCTTTATTTACAACCATATATGGAATGCTGTCATTACTAACGTCTTTGAAGGTTGGGAAGTGTCACATTACACATATCTACTTCCCGCCCTCATTTCATCTATTCTAGACTTTATCTGTCATTTATTCACTTTATCTGACATTTATTTATATTCGTGACGATTGTATACCCCGTAGTCACACTAACAATATATCTACTTGATTATTCGGAGAAAACCGCGTTATTGGTAATTTGTCGTTGAATGTAATATTTTAGATATGTTCAGAACGAAACAGATATTTATTAATTTTAATCGAAATATGATGGTTGTAAATGAAATAGTATACAAACCTCGGTAGGAAGTTTCATTCCTGTCTCGAGATCATAGCTAAGCCCGACGCTTTACGTCTCGGTTAAGTAACTGATCTCACGACAGGAATGAATCACTTCCCACCTTGGTGTGTAATATACTATCTCCTCCCTTTACAGTTAACATTCGGCCACTTTCCAACATGAAAGTAGATTAGAAATGAGTACATATTCGAGTAAATGCGAATAACAACTTCATTCCAGACCAGTCAATCCCAACTCCAACGTTACTCACTGCCACGTCTCAAGCTGCGAGTGTTAATGTTACCTCGTCAACGGCGGGGAAGTACATAAATTACCGACAGCGTTTCCAGTCGCCCCGTCCCAGAAGACGAAGTATCATCGCCAGATCGCAACGTTTGATTGCCAGAATATAATTAAGAAATCGCGGGTTCGCCGATAATAGATTATCTGCTGCGACTAGATGAACGGTCATTAATTGAGATCCCGGCGAAACGGCGTGCCGTTCCCGAGATGGGGTAGTTGATAAGGGTGGACGGGGTTCGAACTCTAGGCCGGTCGTTAGGGGCCTTGCCGATGAGTTCTGTTCTGTGCTGGGGTCGTATTTTAGGGACGGGAAGAAAAAGTACACTCGCTATCGTTCGTCGGCTCGTGGTCGAGTGAATCTAGCTTGCGTTCGATTCACTTTCCTCATTGCCGGTTAGCGCTCAGGAGACGGCAAATTTTTTTTCTGGGTGGCTCTGTTCAATAGGCCATTGTTGGTAGCCTACTAATCCCAGTGTGTGAGGTGTGTTTATCTGATACACCAACCGATTTGGTGGCACTGTAGTTTTTTCAGGTTTCCCTAAAAAAATAGTAAATCGCTTCAGAGTGCTGCGCATCCAAGACAATTGTCGACCCTTGTCCGCACAAGGCTCTGTCTTGGGGACACATTCTTGGGAGTGGTTGACAAGGGCAATATTAATAAAAAAAATCACTACAATTGCATTTCAAGATGACCACACAAATTCTGATAAAAGACAACAAGTGGCAAATTTTTATCTAATATTTCAACTCCGATTTTTTTCTGAATTTCTAATTTTTTTTTAAATTTTGTTACGATACTAATCACCCGAGAAAAGTTTTTCCTTTATTCAGATATATAGTAATTGGCAAAGCTCTCAAGTTCACAAAACGCCCAATAGGGATAACCATAGTGTCAAACAAAAGTACATAAATTCGTAAAAAGAAAAATGTAAGGTCTTTGTCGTCAACATCATTTTTGAATATATGTGTTGAAACGATGCTGCTAGAAAATAGTATTTCGATTCATCGGTATATCATTTGGGCTTCATAGTACACCCACAACATTACACAATCTGATAGGAATCAAATATCTGCAGTTATAATGATTTCCAATATTCTTAATGAAAAATTGCAATGATGCTATTATTCAAAATTACAGAATCTCATAGACATTAAATAGCTATAGTAGATCTGAATTCCAATATTTTTTCTGGAAAACTCTATTGTAATTCAGAATGTTACACGGAGAGTATCGCTTCGGCCATTCGTCCAGATCACGAAACATTCATGCATCTGAAAATTATTCGAAATCCCAATAACATCATCTTATTTTATATGAATTATTTCAGCTTGAAAAATTTCTTCTAGGAAAAAACCCTGGGTGTTGGTGGAATAATGTTTGGTTATTTCATCGATTCTGATCTTTTCCTGAAATAGAAATGGTTTCAATATGAGAAAATGCTCCGATGACTTTCACTAATTGGAATGTCAGCTGTGAAGAATCTCCCAGTGGCAACTGCCGGATATAACTCAATGACATTTTTGGGAAATTTGAAAGGAAAGCCGTTGTTTTTTGAAAAATGGTCCATCATACTACTGTTTAGGTGGTTGAGGCTGGCCTGAACGTATCTTCAAATTTTGTTGATGCTCAAAAGTATCTGTCAATCTTTTTTGTCTCTTGTATGGAAACTTCAATTGAAACACAGTGGCATCATAAGAACTCGAAATATTTGAGAGAATCGAGGTAGGCGCAAATTCACATCGATTGATGCCTTCGATATAGGAAAACGTACCGTCCTGTTGAGAAAGTTGTATGGAAAAAAAACAGATCTCACTCCATTACTATAAAACCACTCATTTTTGACAATCTGGTTTCAATTAATAGATATTCAGGGAACCTGGATTCTGTTCTGTTATACTTTATTGAAAACTCTTCAAATAAGTATCAGATCAAGAAACTATACTGAAATAAGAACAATGGAATCTGAACAAATGCACAGTTAATGAAAAAGTTTTAGTATTTTTTCAAATCAACAATGGGAATTATTGGATCAAAAAAACTTGATTGAAATAAAAGCTTTACAATCCATACAATCAAATTAAATCCTATAAAAAATAACAATTGAAATGAATTGGATTTCAGTGCCTATAATATTGATTTAGTATTTCAAAAAGAATTAATTCTTGAAATTATTTCTCGTTCAATTTCTACATATTTAAAATAATTTTTCCAATTTTAAAATATAGCAATAATTTTTTTGATGTGCATTTCAGTTAAGTTTGTTTTTTTGATGAGTTTTTCGATAAATTTCAATAAAATGAAATACATACACAGTGAAAATTCGATCTGGTATCTCTGACGTTCTGCCTGGCCTACAACACGTTGGCGATAGCAATCGTCGATAAAACCGGTGGGATTCAACTGTTATCTCGTTCTAGGCTGGTCGTTTATCTGTTTATGTGCGTTGATATATGAAATCGTAATTGGTGGTCTTATTAATTATGCACGTTTGGGTGTTATCGAGGCTATTAGTTGGGGTTGATAGAGTAGGTGTTTAAACGTAAGGGTGTAGTTTGTGCGGCTGCATTATTGTTAAAGTTCGATATCCTGGGCGAGAAGTGTCTATGATTATAGGAAGTCCTTGGCGATGGCCTCGAACTAATAAGCAGATTATACCGTGTGACACAGACTCATGGTACACCCCCGTTTTCTCCTTTGTTTTTCTAGCTATATTTTTGAAATTCGAAACATTGAATATGCTCATTGAACAGCATTTCTCGACATATCTGAAAGAACAAAACAACTTCCAATTTTTCTGGAAATGGCATCAACTTTCGATTCTTGAATGGGACACCCTGTATATTGTTACATGATCGGTTAGGGATGATCATGAGGAATCCAACAATACCAGGTTTAATGATGTTATCTCCAATGACTGCGGAGATATCGCCATTTATATTATCCATAAGCTCAACGAGTAGGAAAGAGAAACTTTTTCTGGAAGGTCAATCCAATTCTCTCTCCCACTCATTGAGCTTATGAATAAAATAAATGGCGATATCTCCGTAGTCATCGGAGATAACACCATAAAACCTGGTATCGTTGGATTCCTCATGATCATCCCTAGCCGATCATGTAACAATATACAGGGTGTCCCATTCAAGAATCGAAAGTTGATGTCATTTCCGGAAAAATTGGAAGTTGTTTTTTTCTTTCAGATATGTCGAGAAATGCTGTTCAGTGAGCATATTCAATGTTCCGAATTTCAAAAATATAGCTATAAAAACAAAGGAGAAAACGGGGGTGTACCATGAGTCTGTGACACACGGTATACCTATAATTCCTGTTTATATGAACACAATTATTGATTATAGATATTAGATGGAGCTTGTATTCTACCATGTATTGATTATTGACATAATATTTTAATAAAAAAAAAAATAAGCATCCTCATTGGCAAGTTTGTGTGTATTTAACAGGCACTCAGTTTGAGTTTGAAGATTATAACAATTCCATATTCCTTCTTCAGACAATAGATTTCTGAGTAACGATTTCCAACAGCTGAACTTATACGTATTAGAGTTCTAGCCAATAGTACAGTTTGATCTAGTATTTCAAGAAGATTTCATTCTCAAAATAATTTTTCCAATTTAAAGTTTTCAGATGTCAAGAGTAACTATTCCTACAAAGTCAAGTATCTCGATGCTAGGAATCACGATCAGTGATAATCTCTCTTGGGAAAACCATTTGAGATCGATCGCTAAAAGTGCTTCTTGGATATCTATTTCGTATAAACGATGAGTTTTGGAACCTTTGGTGTAAAAGTTGAAACTTTTCCTAGAGATCAATTACCCTAACACCAAACTGATATTTTTTTGCACTCGACGCGCGTTTCGCTAACAAGGTTAGCATCTTCAGGAGAAGAAAATTGATACTGAGTAAATTGTGATTGAGTATCAATTTTCTTCTCCTGAAGATGCTAACCTTGTTAGCGAAACGCGCGTCGAGTGCAAAAATATCTGTTTGGTGTTAGGGTAATTGATCTCTAGGAAAAGTTTCATCTATCTATTTCGTGCGAAGAAATACTTCACTTCCCGTCAGCTTCTAATGATCTACAAGGCTCAGATACGACCTGTCTTGGAATATGGTTCTCATGTGTGGAGTTCGGCACCAAACAGTCACTGAGGCTTCTCGATTCTATTCAGAAAAAGGCAACCTGTCTTGTTGGTGATTCTTCACTCACAGACTTGCTCACTTCATTGGAACATACTAGAAGGGTCGAAGACTTGTCTCTCTTCTATAGATATTTTCACGATCGGTGCTCTTCTGAATTGTTATCAATCGTTCCACCATTGGCAATATCTACACGGTTGACTCGACGAGTACAGAATTCCCACCCCTTTGTTGTAAATTTGGAGGCCTGTCGAACCTCTCTTGCTCAGGGATCTGTTTTCAATAGAACAGCTGAGCTTTGGACCGAAAGAGGTTTTTTCTGATTCGAACCCATGTCACTTCCAACGAGTCTGTTCGTTTATGGCGCCTTAGGCCGCACGGCCACGAAGACGCAATAAATTTGTCAGCAAATAAAGGCATATATTATGCAATTGTCCAATGAAAAATAATTTTTTTTTTGCTGACTCCAACATGTGTAGAAGAGCCGAAGGTAATCCTTCTATATCGCTGGTATATTCTTCAAAAATTCAATACCTATACCGATTTTGACTTGACAAACGTCAAATGCAAAGCATGCACATCGTGCTTGATTGAAAAATAATGGGTTTCTATTGGTTGAAAATCTGTATCGTAATGAAAAATGTGTATCGTAATGGATTTCATTATAAAACGGGTTGTGGGCATGTAAGTGTATTATTAGAGTACGGGTGTAGATGAATAAAATTAATGAAAATATATAAAAAAAGATATGAAATTGTGAATAGCGTGGAAAATGAGTAAAATTCAAATAATATTGAACGAAAAATATAAAAGCTAGTTTGGAGTTGGATGTACTCACGAAGGTTTGATTACTAGTAATAGCAATTGTCTCAGGAATGATGAAAATTTTTATGTTTTATATTTATTTCAATATTATTTTCTGGTAATTTATAATCTTTTACCGAAATATTTCAATTTTCAATATCATTCCATTATGAATATATCAACGGTTCATTTCAGATTTTTTGTTTGGGTTTTTATATTTCTCATTTCATTTCCGTGTTTTATTCTTATTGCTTTTCGTTCAATTTCAGCCTATTTAAATTCCTTTCGAGTAATTTTTTGAGTTATAACTGTATAGTTCAATCCTTTCATTTGAATTTTACTGTTATAGACCGGGAGGTCATGACAGGTGACGTTCCACCATTTTTTCATGCATGCCTTTTCAAGGCTTGATAAGTAACCCTAAAATATCAGAGATAGTCGGGGTTTTAGCCCCCCCGCGCGTCCTCTTCATAAGGAAAAACGCTTTTCTTTCTGTAGCGAATTTTCGTGTTTTTCCGTGATATTTTACTGCATGTCATTGTAATATACAGAAGTTCGAACTAATTGAAGCTTTGATAATTGATGGCATGCACCCCGCAGCGGCCCAAGATGATCGAAGGGTTATGAAAACCTGAAAAAAATTTAAGGGAAATTCCGTGTTTTCAAATTGCATGCCGATGTAAAGAATTGAAGTTTTTGTAATGAAAACACTATGAAAAAATTGGCATGCACCCCTCGTAGGACCAACGGTGAAAAATTTCCGGAAAATTATGTGAAATTTTAACACCGATTTTCCGTGATTCCAAATCACTCCCAATGAGAATGAATATTAATTTTATAACAGAATAATTATCTAATTCAAATGGCATGCATGTTGAATAAGCCCATCGTATTATAAATAATAATAAAAGCTGCAAAAAACAGTGCAAATTTAGGTGACTTGTTTTTGCATGCCGTTGTGTATTTGATGAATTTACTTTATTTCAAGTCATGAATGTAAATGGCATGCATGTAGCTACAGCCCAATACACAAAAATTGTGAAAAAATTGAATAAACATCAACTATTGAATTGAAAAAAAAAACTAAAAAATGCCGTGACTTCTTCTTGCATGCCGCTTCGTAGTTTGTTGGTAGATATTATTTCAAGTTGAAATACGAAATGGCATGCATGTAGCTCCATGGAAATTGTTTGAATAAACATTATTTCAAGTTGATGCATACATGTTATCACAGTCCAACATTCAAGAATTGTAAAGAAAATCAATTCAAATGACTTGAATCTCCCGGTCTCTAGTCTAAACGTGGCCTATCATACGTCGACTAGCACGAGAGGTTACTACTACCCTATGATAGACCTACACGCTACGCCATTGCCTATACCACCTTATAGAAGTAAACAACAAGTTCGCTACCAGTCGGCATGATGTATCAGGTCAAGATTTTATATTTAGCTGGACTCTGGCAGCATGTGGTGCGGTAGGAGGGTGTCGGCTGAAAGCATTCTTGGCTCACTTGCACTCACGCCTCAGATACATCGGCTAAGCGTTAAGTAAGAGATGGGAATATTAACCCAAATATGCGGTAGGAGGGTGTCGGCTGAGAGCATTCTTGGCTCACTTGCTCTCACGCCTCAGATACATCGGCTGAGCGTTAAGTAAGAGATGGGAATATTAACCCAAATAGGGCGGCGATTGAATTTATAAATAATACTTCATGTATAAAATGATGATGCTGAAAATGATTTTCTACTTTCATTTTTCATAAAAAAATAATAAAATCATTGAATCGGACCATTTTTTTATTTAACCAATTGTTGCATTTCGGCTCAAAAAAGTACAAAGCGGCATGCAAAAAGAAGTCACGGCATTTTTAAGATTTTTTTTCAATTCAAAAATTGATGTTTATTCAATTTTTTCACAATTTTTGTGTATTGGGCTGTAGCTACATGCATGCCATTTACATTCATGACTTGAAATAAGGTGAATTCATGAAATTCAAAACGGCATGCAAAAACAAGTCACCTGAATTTGTTCAGTGTTTTTTGCAACTTTCGTCACGCATGCCTCTATTTTGCAACACCCTGGTGTGCATGCCAAATTTCCTTCTAGTGATTAATGGTACGAATTAAGTATTTTTTCAATGGCATGCAGTTTGGAATCACGGAAAATCGGTGTTAAAATTTTTCAGAATTTTCCGGAAATTTTTCACCGTTGGTCCTACGAGGGGTGCATGCCAATTTTTCCATAGTGTTTTTATTACAAAAACTTCAATTCTTCACATCGGCATGCAATTTGAAAACACGGAATTTCCCTTAATCTTTTTTCAGGTTTTCACAACCCTTTGATCATCTTGGGCCGCTGCGGGGTGCATGCCATCAATTATTAGAGATTCAATTAGTTTGAACTTCCGTATATTACAATGGCATGCAGTAAAATATCACGGAAAAACACGAAAATTCGCTACAGAAAGAAAAGCGTTTTTCCTTATAAAGAGGACGCGCGGGGGGGCTAAAACCTCGACTATCTTTGATATTTTAGGGTTAGTTATCAAGCCTTGAAAAGGCATGCACGAAAAAATGGTGGAACGTCACCTGTCATGACCTCCCGGTCTATTATCATTCTAGTGTAGTTCTCGACCGAATGATGTGTTAACAGAGCCAATATAGTGAATAATAAATGCGAGAAAAATGTTTACCATTACCACTCATTAAGAAACAATGACAACCACATTAAAAAAACTTGAAAGTAATACATCGATCCCCGATTTACGTAGTTACATAAAAAAAGATACATTAATTATCAAGGAATGACTGCAAAACAAGTGCATTATCGACTTTCCCAATGAATGGCATCAAGTGTGCCATGCTGCAAAGTACGTGTACCCGAGTTGACACTTAAATGGTCGGAACGTTGTAAGTCGAGTTGTACGTTTTATTTTAATTACTGGCGTGTGTACGCGTGACGTGGATCACGTGACGCCGACACATTCATAATATGGATGAGGGTGCGATTGCTGAATGACGATGCACCTTCCGCATTTTTCATTCCGGGTCGAAGGGCGTGGCCGTGCAATTGGCATCATCGAATGCGGTGTTGCCAAGTTGACGTGTGTGATGAATATAATAGGAATTGACGTGAAACGGTCGAATGGCCAGCGGGATCTCCTGATTTGAACCCACTTGATTTTTTAGCTCGAGCTGAGCACGCACTACAACGTGATAGTGCATACTTCTCTTTACTGCAGAATTTACCTAATTTCAGTGGATGTCATTCGAATTGCCTGATTTCAACCATCATCTAGATCAAAACATTGATTATGGAGATATAGCTGGTCAACCATATGGAAATATTACTTGAAGGGATGGTAACTACGGGTAGGTAGCACTAATGATTTCGTTTCCAAGTCATGCCTTTTCTTTTGTTTTTTTACGGACGTCGTAGCCTCAATCACACATTTTCTTGATTGCTTATACATAATACGAAAAGATGGTAATCAATTCAGAAACAAAAGTAGAATTTTCATTACCTTCATGAGCTTTTATCGTCAACTTTGTTTGAAGTTTCATTATCTTCCTTTCAACATTTCAGTCGAACTGACAGACAGAACCCAGCACCTATTTTTCCCTTCAGAGTAGGAAACTTTGTCGTGCATTGTCAAGTACACGGAAATATCGACATTATACTGTAGATGGCGTAACAAAAACCCAAGTGAAATAAAGTATTCGATATTGTTTTGTTGAATACTCCAGACACGAATTATCAGATTGAGGGTGTTTATCGAAAATTCGGTAGACTGTGTAAGAATCGAATTCCGTTCTTTCGATTAAGATGCCTAGGAAACCCTGGTGTATCTACTTATACATGAATAATTTTGGGATAGATTTGGCGAAAACCCATTGCTTGATTATTCAGATCATAAACTTCAGATCGCTGTTGTAGATGGCGATCAGTCATATACCATATGATGCCTAATCTTCACTAGACAGGAATGTGCACGCGAATATTCTACTACTATTTATCATTTGCCTACTGAGATTTTGACAGCCCTAACAGCCAATCAAATACGTTTCAGAAAACGTGCATGTAACGTGAAAACCTACCGTTAACAACCTGTCAATACTGTCACTGCCACCTGCTACCTCTACAAGTTTTTGGTGTTCTTATATCAGTTTGTAAGACTAGACTTTGACTCTGATTCCGAGAAAATATACTTTGCCCATTCACCTGAGAATGTACGACAAAGCTGCCTTCTGTTAAAGAAACATGATAGTGTATTGAAATGATAGACTGTCAACGGTCAAAATACGTATCACATCGATATTTCCTTTATTTAAACAACACTTTGTTTTCAATATCTCATTGATAAGAGCTATACTATAGATGTGTCCTCGATATAAGACTTTCGCTCAAGCTGAAACGAATAGAATTAGCTACGCCCCTACATTCTTGTTATTTTTTGGGGGCGATTTGTTTTGTACTCACCTTAGGTACCGAATAAAGACGAATATCTGGATCCCTAGATTTTGATTGTCCATACAAAATATAAAATCTTCTACACATCGTGAAAAAGTACTTGTAATAACTTCAAAACATATTCTACTTATATCGACCTCTAAACACTGTTGAATGCGAAGAAATAATTTCAGATAGTTTTCATTGACAACAATAAACCTCAAAGTTACGTCAATCTGACAAAACCGACATTTGACAGATTTTTGAAAATGCTCATATAACGACCCCTATACAAAAATTAGAAAGCTTTCGTAATCGTTGATTGTTTTTCGCCATGAAATTCTAAATAATATCGAATCACTAGATACACCAGGGTTTCCGAGGCATCTTACTTTCGATCTTTGCATTAAAATTCATTCGAATTTCACTAGGTCTGGCGCCATCTGTAAACATATTTCAGAAATGTGAACTTCTCCTAATGTCTATTATAAAGTGAACCGTAGGTCTAGCGTTTTTGACGAAAACATCAACATTGTAACGGTATCCAAGTTATTTCACCAGGATTTCTATGCATCTCGGCACAAGCATTGACTAACTATATCTATAAAAACAATGACAAAGTTATGGATACTGGTTCTTCAATCAATGAGAACATAATCAAATCTTTGGAATTTTAGAGACATTCACAATTGTTTGTCAGGTGTGGGATTGCCAAAGAGGGTGGGTCTCAAAGATGGCACAGTTTGGAGGTTCCAACAGTGTTTAGGAAAATTGCTGAACGCTCCCAGATCAATTGTAGCCCTCATTCATCGTTGTAGTCATGTATGGGTTCAATCGCAGTTTTTGAGGGGCCAAATCTCTTGCAGAACGAAGCTTTGTACTCAGACATCGCTCAATTCACGGAATTGCCAAAATAATTAATTTGCCGGATCTACCCAATATAGAGAATTGACACTTCAGTGTACAGTTCCTTTTGAGGACATCTTCCACTAATCTTCTTCGAGTCACTTGTAGCCCGTACCCACTTGATATGCTTCAACGGGTTGGCTTAGGAAGTGTTTGCACGACCAGGTTAGTTTGGACTCGCAACTCGATCAGTTTCATTGCTCCTTCGATCACCAATAAAACAAGGTTCATGCTCCAGTGTTCCTTAATAGGGGAGGTGTTGCTGCCATTGATAATATTAACAAAATGAATTTTACGTTACGTTAGATGATGTTTTCCCTACGAAAATCAACCCTCAAAAGTCGAAGCTTGTCGAGCTAAGGATTAACGGGGTTTTATATTTCAACGTGCGATCCCTAGCACGCGGATCGGTTCGTGAAAGTAAAAAGAGTCTATTACTTCTTGAAAGATGAGCAAGATGAGAGATAATACATCGATTTTGGGACGATTTTTTGTCATACACATCATTTAGGAATCAGAATATGGTAGCTTACCTTTCTGCGGCCACAGCAGAGCATGTTGCGCGTGCGCGACCGTCCGGATGAGATCTTCGAGCGTGCCAATTTCCGCCACTGCATACCAGATCAGCTCTGGGATGTCGTTCTGTGAAACAAAACCGTCAGAATTAGAATTTGACCATTTCCTCAAGATTTTATCTATAAGATATTCAACTTTTCACAATAAACATCATAATTTCAATGAATAAAATGACATTGTATCATCAGCAAACATATTTATAAGAATACTAGCAGTACAACTCACTATTACATACATTATCGATAAAAGAGACCCAAGATCTGATTCCTGGGGTACTTCTCGTATTTTTATTTTTAGTTGACTAGCCTGACCTCACCTGACCTCTGTCACCAAACTCGGTCAGTTCAGTAACAGAGGCAAATCCAATTCAGTTCATAATTACTATTATTTCAATTGATCATCGTTTTTATGAGGAAATTTCTCAGGTAGGTCTCCTCAGGAAAATTTTAAAGGTAGTTCCCCAATTCTTTACTCTATATGAAGATATCGTCTAGTTTGTAGACTCGGCATCAGTTTCATCAATGCAATAATAATTTTACTAGACGAGTACTCAGAGAGAACCGAAACAACCAAAAAAGTTAACGAAGTGGGGATCGCATTTGGCACAGAAGTCAAATACTTTCGACCATAGGCTCATGTAAAACCTACGCTTTCAAAGAAACCCAACATAAGGTCAGATATGGACCTGGTAATCTACAGAAGAATATGTGGGAAAAACTGGAGCCTCAACCCAATGACACTGTGGACTTGCACAAGGGTAGTAAGAACGGGAACTATAATAACGTATGGTGCAGTAACAAAGTGGTCAAGAACAAAGCAATCGGTAAGTTAAGATACCAAGTGGTATTCGAAGGCTGACAACCCAACTGCAAGTCTTGTTCTTGCTTGATCATTGCATATCTCTTAAAAGAGAGAAACGTGGGTGGAAGACAGGGAAAAAACTCCAATCAGCAAGTCACTTGGAGCAGAAAACTTGAATCTTGTCTAAAGAACTGAAGGAAGATCCAATACTGACACACAGTTCTGTGGCACAACTTCTATAAACCAAGTAATGGCAGAAAAAACCGCCAGTAAATAGTGAAGAAAGGCCAAAGAAGGAGTACTAAACAACCAAACTGTAATTTGGGTGCCCATCTCCTACCAAATCTGCATACATGTTGAGAGCTGCCCCAGCACTCTCAATGAGCTACAATAGGATTAACGTAGCCCAGACATCCGGTCACGAAGGTAACGAAGGTAGCGAGAAGGATGATGACTGTCGAAGAACACATAAGGCATCGATTGGTCCAGAATACTTCTGCGAGTTAGCAAAAGCAGAAAGCAAAAGCTTGTATGTATGTATCCACTTGGGGATGCAAGTCAAATTGTCAGATTGATGGGAAAGGCAAATGAGTTCTTGAAGGTTCCACGCCAAAATTCAACAACCTCAAGGTTGTTAGAGTAGTTGTGGAAGTACTAACAGAAGGCGGTCAAAAACATGACCATTACAAGTTCTACCAGCAAGAAAGGGAAACTGCAATAAATGTGCTCTGTGGATATGAAGCATCATCAAGGCTCCAGGTACAAGATGCGGAGGAGAGGAAACGGAAGTTGCATGATATATGAGTGAGTCAGTATCGAAGGCTATAGGGTCTCATGAAAGAGATAATATAATGATAATGATTCATCATCATTATACATCGAATTTGTATACATATTTATATGACAAACACAGTAATGTTCGATCAGCATTGACTATAATGAATTAACATACACAGTTATGAAAACAAAGAACGTGTATTGTAGACTGTAGATTGAAGCAAACTTGTACGGTTACATCATAGATAGTATAAATGAGATAAGTAGGATATAATTTCCATAAAAGTATGGATAAGTTTGATATTGCAACAATGATGTGAAGGCAATGAAATACAATACGATAATGAAATCACTAATACAGATGGGAAATCTTTGTAATGAATCAAGTGATTGAAAAAAATTTAATTATCCAAATATAGGATCAATTAATCTGGGAATATCAAATCTATCCAGACTAAAGAGATAGCAGAAAATTATAAACCCTATTCACTAGGTGTGGTGAGAGGTACTTCAGTTTTATGTCTTGTATTATGGTTGCGATCTACATAATAGAGAATCATTTGATTTTATACTCTTCGTTGACTTTGACAAAATAGAGTTGTCTCATATCAAGCATTTTTGCCTCTTCAAATAGTAATTTTGATTCGTATTTAACCGATTTGCGGTAAAGAATCTGGATGATGTCTAAAATATGATGATATCGTATCCATGTTTGTCAATTTTTGAGGAGTCATACTGAGGCAGGGTATTGGTATAACAAGAAAACGGATAACAAGTTTTTTCATAATTTATTGATTACATCTTTTGATGACATTTTGTGATTTCGTTTTCAATTCATCCCAGGTATCAGCATCATACAAAACAGCTGTATCATCAGCGAAGCACATTACTGTTCCAGAGGTATTGAATGAGAGTATGCTATTCATCTAGCTAGATCATGAAAAGAATGGGCCCTGAAGCAGTTTCTTGAGGAATACCACACTCCGGATTTGGTTGATGGTAGTAACATCTATACTGTCACTGTCACTCAGGCAGGATCCAAAAATATACAGAGCGATGGTTTGCTTTTTTCCAAATTTTCAGATATTATGTATGTGAGAAAGCATATTGTATCTTGTTTAGATACACCTTCTTTGAAGACAAAATGTTGCTTGAAATCGTATTATATTTTGATAAAGCTAGATAATGGAGTATTCAAATAGATATGCAGTGTTCTGACCAAAAGCTAACTCCTGAAAAAATCCTGTGTGATATCCCTTCTCGGAATAAAATAAAACGTATCACACAATTTCCTGTGCTTTCTCCCACTTCACGTGAAAAATAACATTCTCATATTCGTTATTTTTCTGGCAACAAACGATTCGTTTGATCGATGGCTTCGAAAGGAAGCGAACGGTCATTGTTAATTAAAACAAAACGGGGCGAAGCTTGTTCTTTGTTCGGCTAATCCCTCGACGTTCTCCCGACGTATTTCATCTGGAATTTTAATAATTTCCCGCGATGTGTGAGGCGGATTGTTTTGCTGTCGGGAATTGAATAGAGTTTCGTTTCGATTTTGCGTGATTGATCGCCAGGTTTGGAGTTAATGTTACAAGGAAACACAATGCGGGAGTGTTTTTCATTTTTCAATGTTTCAGATTGATTCAGCATATTCGGAAGTGAAATGTTTTTTCTGGTTTCTGATACTTGTTTCTAGTTGAATAAATGGATAATGGACGGTTTCGCAGAGAAAATGAATAAGAAATGATCAAATATAAGCAAACACTATCTGTTGATTTGTATATCAATCATACGTTTGAAACATTCACAAAAAGGAAGAAAGGGTCTATCTGGAACAGCTACTCTCCTTCCTTTATGGCGCGATGGGCGCTGAAACACATATAAGTCACTTTTTCCTGTACAATTTGTATATCAGGCACTCGAAACCCAACCTCAAGGTCAACTAACCCGACCTCAAGGTCAACTCAACAACTCATATTTTTCATAGATTATACAGTGTGACCCACTTGAGACCGGAGCGCCCTCATGAAATCTACATTTTCCGGCGGATTGAATTGTTTCTTTTTTCATCAGGAAGAATGTCAGAAAGTCTACGTTTGCACCGAAATGGCAAAATATAATTTCAAATTTCAGGACACACAATGATTTTTTTTTGTGCGTTCTAAATTGTTAAATTTCATTAGCGATTTTTTTCGTGGAATTTCAACACCACCACTGGATTCAGCATCCTTCATTCAAGTGAATTCTGGATTTTTTTTTGAAAATATTCATTGGGAACCATGTTATAAATATATATAAAGTATGAAATAAAAATCAAAAAAGGGAGGATTTATAAAAAAACTTTAAGACCTAAGATTTATGACTCATCTTTCAAGACTAATCACTCAAGAGAGATGGTTCATGGAAATGACATAGAAACTGTTATAAAAACACTTATGGCTAAACATTTTACATTTAAGATTCAAGAAGCTGGTGAACTTCTTCTCAAGTATTGTTTGGTGGATGAAATAGGATGTGCGCGAGAAATTTACGCATGATCCTATTTTGTTTACAAATTCTGATGAAAATTGAAAGGATATATTATTCAATAACATATTTTTTCAAACCATGGGAATCATTACCTATTCAAGTATATTCATGATATCTACGTCTAGTAGACTTTTAGGAGATTCAAAATAAGCCAGTATTGACAGATGACAACTTACCTCTTAAATCTTGTTTTTTTTTATAACCAAGTCCATCATCCTGCTCTAAGTCTTGAGGTGATAAATGTTAAATTCTAAATGTAATTTTTTTCAAATACACCCTATCATCTCATTCGAAAATTCTTGGTTGACACAACGATGGATATCATGAGGAGCCGGTTTCTCGACGTTATGAAATTGAATTGAAAAAAATAACATTCTACAATCTACAATATGTTATAACTCGAATAATTTTTTTTGTTGTGAATGCGAATTTCTAGCAAGAACCCCGACCTTCTCTTACATTTGTGTTGACAGTGTTGCCGATTCTCAGAATTTGGCTGAAATATTCTTGAATAATGGTATGTTATCAAAATTAGTATTGTTATAACATTGTTGCAAATGAATTTCTTCGACTAAAATTCCAGAATTTACCCAAATGAAAGATGCTCAATCCAGTGGTGGTGTCGAAATTCCACGAAAAAAATCGCTAATGAAGTTCATCAATTTAGAAATGCCTTGAAATTCGGAATTATATTTTGCAAATTTGGTGCAAACGTTGATTTTTCGACACTCTTCCTGCTGAGAAAAGAGAAAATTTAATCGGGCGAAAAATTTAGATTTTATGAGGCTGCTCCTGTCACACTGTATCTACACGAATAGAGAGAAGTTCGCAAAAAAATCATTCATTGGGATAACACCCAGACAAGCTTGTTCCACCCAGATAAAATATGCGAATATCCCAAAAACGAATATTCTCGATTTTTGAAGAATTATTTTTTGCCATTCTTTTAATCATAAAATAGAAATTGCAACTCCTATGAAAAAAGAAAAAAATATACACCCTCTTTATTTTGTTTTGTGTATTTACTATTTGATTCAATTTTAATGTGCTTGGTATACAAATTGAGCGGGAAAAAGTGATTCCTATGCAACCCAGTGCCTGTCGTGCCCTAAATACAGGGGAGTATTTTTTTATATTTTGAAAGGAGAAAGAATAAAATAATTCTTCAAACTTCATTCGTTCGTTCCTAATTATCATTTTCGATTATATTATGGGCATATCCTTTTCGTAGGCTTTTCGATAAAAGAGGAAAAGTTTGAAGAAAAAAAAATTACTTTCAAACAGTACTCATGTTATATTTTGTTCTATACCCACATTAATTATGCGATGATATTAGGGGGTAGCTCATGTGAGTTTAATTATTCAAACTTATAAAATTTTTATATTGTTTCATGTATTACTATTTTCGTCTGCCCTGTATGATTCTAATTTGTTTGTTTTTCTTTTACCTGCTAAAAACACTTTTTTTGATCTGGTGAAATGAATGTATTCCATTCTATTCTTTTGAAATTGTATGAACTATAGATTCAGTATAAAAGATGAGGTTAGTCACATCATAATGAAGCTTCCTGGCAATCTTCTCAAATCAAAATCGTCACCTTGAAAAGCAAATTTATCACAATAACGTAACAATATTTCGATGAAAAAATATGGCAGGGGCACATTTACGACTTCCCAGCTTCAAATAAGTTGTTAATAAGCTTCCCCGGTCGTAAATATCATTTACACCCCGCTATATGACATAATGAAGTACAGTTGCAACATTCTTCCTCTCTCTCTCTCTGTTTCCGAACAACGCTATATTTCCAGCGTTAGATTTATTATACTGCTTTTTCACGGTGTATTTCATTCCCGGTTACGACAACTGAGTTATATTGCAGAAATGTTTATCGCTGTTCTTTGACAAAAGAAAATGAGTACTCCTCAGGAATGGCAAGTCAATAAGTTGTTAGGAGATCACTTTTTTATATACCGAGTGTCTTACTTTTATCTTCGGGCCTACGTAGGAGAGAGAAGTCTGTATTCATCGGGTCAACCGTGATGGGAGTGCCAATAATCAATTTCTGGTGTGAGATAGTAGATATTGAGGAGCTCGATGATGGTTTTTGAGGCAAATACTGAGTCCCTATATATTTTCTGCCAGCTTGGTATTGAGATAATGTGTAAT
>JAVJAQ010000319.1:80029-302354 GCA_032362365.1 Zygogramma bicolorata
CGAACTCTTTTCAAGAATCCAAAAAAAAACTGAAGAAGGAATTCCTCCCCCAAAATGATGACTTCCAAACATTACCCTCAAATTCATTATGCCTACATGTTGACGAGAGAGAAATTCAATAAACTGAGAACTTGAGATGTATAAATCATCTATCTCCTGATAGGGTACCTACCTGATATCATAAAAAATTCAGAATAAATTTCAATTCGTATCTTCTTCTTTCAAAATTTTGACAGTTGACCCTCCCTGTTGAAACTTTTCCTAGTTGTCAAATCAATTCTTTCATTCATAGTTTTCGGTCGAAAAGTCGTTTTGCGGTCAAAAACTGGTAGAAATGTTGCAGATATCGAAGTTGCTCACACAGTCAATTCAAATGCTTCCATAAGTGAACAGAAGCCTATTTTGATGTTATCAATCGTATGAGTAATCTCAAATGTCGATCTTTTGATCTTTTATTCACAAAATTCGCATTCAAGAGTTTACTGGGTTCAAGGGCGTAGCCAGGATTTTGTTCAGAGGGGGGCAGGAAAAGAAAATCTAGTAATAAGTATGATACAAATGTTTATTAAATGATATATATATATATATATATGTATGTGTATATATATATATATATATATATGTATGTATGTGTATATATATATATATATATATATATATATATATATATATATATATATATATATAACACCAGTTTTTCCAATATTTCTTATAACTGCTGTTATAAGAGTACACTTCCGTTCTGCTGTTCACCCAAAAAAACTACAGTTTTGTTCTTAACTGGTCGGCAAAAACTTCCCCTCTGATTATATATATATAAATCATTAATGTACTAATAATAACCGACGAGGTTCTTTGCAAAATCGTTTCAAAACTTTACTTTCAATGACGTCCCTATTTTCTTGAACCATTTCTCTGTGTACTCTCAGCATACACAAATCTTTAGAGGTGTGTGGTATATCGTCGCTGTTTTCTATTTCATTTTCACTTTCACTAATAGTCGTATCTTTTTTGTCCTCTTTGCTGAAGAATACACAACCAATTTCAAAATAAATAATGATTAACAAATCGCTAACGAATAATAATAAAAAATAATTTCGTTTGTATCCAGGCGAATTCTGGCATGCGTCATAAATTCAAATGTAATAAATAATTTAACAAAAGATCAAGTATATTTGTTGTTTTACAATCGCTTTTTGGTAATAAAAATTAATAATAAGAGAAACAGAAATGTATATGACTTACTATACCTACATACTGAATAAAAGTCGAACTTTATGTAGATAGAGTACAACTAAAAAAAATCGTTTATACATTGGGTTACATACTTACCATTAAAAAAATTCTTATATCCATTTTTATTTATATGAAAAACAAACACTATCTAAGTTAGATTTGGCAATGTCACAATAATTACACAATAAACATCTATTGTATTTGTACAAATAATAGAGATGCGTTAGACTTTCGAGACTATCGAAGAAACGTAAGTTCATAGATAAATGTACTCTGCTGAACACAGAACAGAAACCAGAGAGAAAAGAACGCAGGAACTGCTGAATCAACTACCCTTGTGGCCGTGTACCTACCCGTCGTCAAGCCTAGGCAGTATTGGGTTCACCAACATCTACAGCCCGGTCTAGAGATGGGTGGCTACCACTTATGCAAGGTTGATTTCTGTCACTGACAGTGTTAAAAATTGTTATCAAAGAGTGCATTTCTTTATGGTTATTATTTATTCTTTGGGTTTGAAACTCTACAACCAAGCGCTTATGCCCAGCTAAGGGCGGGGCAGCTGCCCCCCCCCCTGCCCCTGCCTGGCTACGCCCATGACTGGGTTCACAAACTGCAAATCATATTTAAAAAAAAACGTTAACCTAGAAATTGGTTTTGTTTTGTCATAAACTACGGACATCATGCAAAACCAAAAAAAAATACATGCCCATTGAAATAAAATCAATGCTCTCACCTCTATTGCTGTGTATGTAGAATGTCCATTTGCTACAGTACCGGAAAAAAAACGGTAATTTTTCACCATTGTACATAATATGATACCTCGATTTATACTAATCGGAAACAGAAAAATCCTTTCCCGCTTCAAACTTCGCAAGTAGGCTGTAGGCGATTCGTATGTTCATTTCGTTGAAACTGACGAGAAAGTTCGGTTTCCGATGATCTGAAAACACATTTTTCGCGATGCACGATATTCAACTGTTCGCAAACTACCGATCTCATCGTTGTTCGTGGCCAACTGTGTTGAATAAGCGTAAAGCATTTGTAATTTTGAGGCATTCTACTTTAGTTATTTGTTCAGTTAGTACAAAAAATGAATGTTTTTCGAAAAAGTTATAGTTGCCAGAAGACGCGAAGCGGAGTCCGGCAAACTTACAAGTCCCGAATACGCGTTTTGTATCATTTGGGCGAGCAGTTGAACATATTTTTCCCAACCGCTTGATTTGAGACTTGTAGAAGAATTAATTCGACACTAAAAACAAGCAGGTAGCAGTTCTATGCTAGCGTTATTCGCCGAATCTTCGGATTTCGCTGGATGAAGAATCACTATCAATATCCATTTTTCAGCCAATTAGTGAATACCTATTCTTAATATTCTATTACAAGACTTCAAGTGTGATCGATGTCAAATTCTTGTGGCAGATTACCGGCATGGCCAACTTTAAGTTGAGGGGATAAATAAATCAGGTTCAATTCATTAGTAAGAATTTTAAAATAGTGTGGATGAACTGTCTATTGAATATCAGGAAATTGCCGGTTAGTAGATATTTTTCTTCGGTGGTTAATTATTCATTTCATTTTTTGTACTTGGTCCTTCCTTCTATATTTCGTTGAAATAACCATGGCAACCAAGCAATATCCTAAAATAGACCCATTTTGTTTCAAAATTAGTGAATATAAGGCGGTCATATTCAGGAGATTGGAGAAAAATATCATTCTACTGAATCTGAGGCCTAGAGTCAGTTATTTATGTGACTCAAAACCTAAGAAAAATTCAAAAAAATTTCAATCAACTAGTACCTAGGTACAACAGATTCTGCATGTAGTCAACTTTCATATGTTTTTTTTTATCTTCATTGGTATTCATCAGTTTTGAAAGCCATTTCATTTTGAATGCTTACAAATATTTAGTTTCGTTGAATGTATGATTGTTTCTTTCCTTTTATACTTTTGCAATTTCATTTACTGACTATGTACTAGTGTGTTTTAGTCCCTATTCATAAACATGTAATGTTTCTTGGGATAATACCATTGAATTGAAAATAATTATTCACACTAAGCTTACATTAAAATGGTCTTCACAGCAATAACACGATATCTCACACCATTGTTTTCGTACGTTCGCATCGCTTTGAAAACGAAAAAACACTTTATCGGGTGTGATTCTAATAGTGTGATCGGGTACAATACATTACTTGAAAGGAGGTTTATTCGCTCCTTCTATGATCTATATAGCAATTAAAATTCTAAATATGTTTGAGCAACTGACACGCTCTGACTAAAAAAACACGGGACATATCCTATGACGTCTTCCAATTCATTTACTCAAGACTCCACTTTGAACAATAATTTAAATGTTCTCATGTCTGTTTATGTTCTCTTCTACGTTATGAACATGTAATTGTTAAATTCAAGATATAACAAAAACCATGGATATTTTCTATTATCGCCGATTTTGACGCTCTGACCGCCTCCCAAATGATACTCCGTTCCAGACTCCGTGTACCAAGGGTGGTGCGTGAAGCACGGCTTCATAGTCCACTACATGTTCGCCATGTCGCAGCCGAGCCCCGCCTTCGACCCCTACCTCTCGCTCGCCTACTCCGACCACCTGGTGATCAACACCGGCCACCACGTCCACATCCTAAACGTGACGACGACGGAGCCGCCGCACGCGGTGCCCCCCGCCGCCTCCTCCTCCGAGGAGAAGATGCTCGCCAACTCTTCCGCCTTCAACAACGACGCCATGAGCGAAGTGTCCGAAACGGCTAGCGAACACTTCGGTTCGTCGAGCGTCGTGGACGCCATCCTCGAGGACTTCAGCGAGTACGACCTGGAATCGAGCGAGTGCAGCAAGCCGTTCCACGAGCTGAACATCAGCTGCGAGCCGTTGAACGTCACCGGGAAGAGCTACCACAACGCTTTGGTGGGTATGATACTTGAATCGATAGTGCAACGTAGATCCCAGATAGCACAAATACATCTTGAGTTATCTCATCCATATGATGTCTTAGCCTAGGTTTCACCAATGCCATTTTGATCGTGATTTCCGTGAGATGCAATTTTTTCTAAGAGCTACTTTAATCTCGATACACGTGCCCTTGCGTTTCAAAGACATCTTGGGATATCTCATCCAAAATACTTATGATGTCTTAGGCCCGGTTTCACCAACGCCATTTTGATCGTGATTTCTGTAAGATGCAATTTTTTCTAAGAGCTACTTTAATCTCGATACACGTGCCCTTGCGTTTCAAAGACATCTTGGGATATCTCATCCAAAATACTTATGATGTCTTAGGCCCGGTTTCACCAATGCCATTTTGATCGTGATTTCCGTGAGATGCAATTTTTTCTAAGAGCTACTTTAATCTCGATACACGTGCCCTTGCGTTTCAAAGACATCTTGGGATATCTCATCCAAAATACTTATGATGTCTTAGGCCCGGTTTTACCAACGCCATTTTGATCGTGATTTCCATGAAATTTTTTCTAAGAGCTACTTTAATCTCGATACACGTGCCCTTGCGTTTCAAAGACATCTTGGGATATCTCATCCAAAATACTTATGATGTCTTAGGCCCGGTTTCACCTACGCCATTTTGATCGTGATTTCCATGAAATTTTTTCTAAGAGCTACTTCAATCTCGATACACGTGCCCTTGCGTTTCAAAGATATCTTGGGATATCTCATCCAAAATACTAATGATGTCTTAGGCCCGGTTTCACCAACGCCATTTTGATCGTGATTTCCGTAAGATGCAATTTTTTCTGAGAGCTACTTTTATCTCGATAGACGTTTCCTTGCGTTTCAAATACATATTGGGTTATCTCATCCAAAACACTTATGATGTCTTAGGCCCGGTTTCACCAACGCCATTTTGATCGTGATTTCCTTAAGATGCAATTTTTCTAAGAGCTACTTTAATCTGGATAGACGTTTCCTTGCGTTTCACCGTTAAAATAGCTCGATTTTTATTCTGTGATTAAAAAAAACAGTTTAAGAGAAACTACCGTTTGGCAACATTGTGTACACGTGAAGTCGCGACCAATCAAAACCCTTTGCATGTATATAGTAAGTAGGTATTCTAGATATTTGTCAAATTAACCAATATGGCGACAACTGCCATCCAGAAACGTTTTGTTTTTTCAAAAGACTTCAATGGTAAAACTGGTGCGCCCTAAGTGTGTTTCCATCCTTTATTAGGCATCTGAGAAATGGAAGACGAATATACACAAATTTTACACTGATTTGAAAACTAATCGGTTTGTTTGTTTGCTCCTCAGACATCACGTGTTCTGGAATGCCTAATAGAAACATGTTCCCGTACCTGTGCCAATTGGGAGTCTCTGTCATCAAAAGTTTTAAAATTGTTGTCCTTTTTCGCATCCAACGAGGCCGGCGAAAGACAAAGTCTTGTTCGACTTTGCTATTGTTTGAAATACCACACTGTAGCGAACGGCCATTTTAAATATTATTCAATCTTTTTCTGAGAATATAAGATGAACCTTATAAAATTATTTCTGACAAATCCTGATCAGTCGATATAATCGAGCCAACTGGTCTGGTGAAACAGAATTGGATTTGAATTTTTCACTTAGCAGAAGAATTCAGATCAATGTCGATGGTGAAACCGGGCCTCAAAGATAGACCTATGTTACAAAATCCGACCTTTCAAAGATATCTCTGTATAACATCCTGAGGATATCTTTTCATAACATCTTGAAGATATCTCTCCACAACATCTGAAAGATATTGGCCGCGTCTAACAGCTTACAGCGCTGAAAGCTGCTGCACAAAATTTGACAGTTTTTCCATGGTGAAATGCCAAATTTTGTGAAGCGGCTTTAAGCGCTGTAAGCTGTTAGACGCCGCCATTTTTTTTCTTCCATATCCAACACGTCACTTTGATTTATATCTAGAATTCTATAATTCATTGTCAATGTGGCTACAGTGTAATACAAAATTTAACTATGCCCATGATGACGTGCAACAGTCATGGAGGCAATAACTAACGTCACAACCTTTAGTATAACTACTTTTCTTCGGACTTGAAGGCCGTCGTTCTTTGGAATTTCTTCCTAACGTTTCGCTAGCGCGAGTCTCTGAAGAAGCTGGCCACACGTTCCGCTAGCGCGAGTGGCCAGCTTCTTCAGAGACTCGCTCTAGCGAAACATTAGGAAGAAATTCCAAAGAACAACGGCCTTCAAGCCCGAAGAGAAGTAGTTATACTGATAACCTCGGCCGCGAAAGACTTAACAATTTTGTCACAACCTTTTCCACGAGTACTTTACCAATTAACAATATAGAACTTGCTTTCGTGGTTTTTGTGGTTGAATAAAATCTGAACATGATGCCAAAATATCTGAGACCATTGCAACATATACTATTGGGAGGTTATGTGAATCGGATTTTGAAAACCTTCTTCCATTTCACAAAAATGAAACGCACCACAAGAGAAACATTGGCATCAAACTGTTTTAACAGTAACAAACTATAGCCACTCTCTCTTTCAATTTGATCATGTAACATAAATATAAATCACTGCAGCGCTCAAAGCAGCTGAACAACAGCTGTGAAATGCCGTTCAATAAGGGTGCTGACGTCACAAAGCGTTCGCGAATTCAAACGATTGCTAGGGCTTCTATTTGAGTTTTTATTAGGAAAGGAGTTTTTTAGTTTTGTGATCTTCTCCATTGTTAGGGTTCTTCTTTACCGTTTTACATATTCCAAACAGGTCATCAATTTTTTGTGAACTTCCCTAATTCACAAAATGCGTGACATGTTGTTTTATTATCGTTATATCAGCAATTCATGAACATATCCCTTGTTAATAAAAAAACAGTTCCTTTTGAATGGAACACGTTCTATGAGCCTATCAAAAAAATACAAGAACTTTCATTTATGAAAATACTTATGGTTGACGTTTCGGAAACCAAATCTGCTTCCTTTTTCAGAACTCTTTCACAAATAAATATTCTCATCTAGTTTCGTTTTTAGGTTAGTTTTCCGTAACTGTCAAAAATTTGAGTACTGACATATGTCTTTCAAGAGTGGCAGCCAGGCGCGATCCTTATTAATCGAACTGTTTGAGATGCAAGCATCCGCAGGCAGCGAGATAAAAGCAGATTGCTTCAACTTTCGTCTCCTGCTATTGCTCTCTCTCTCTTGCCATAATTCGAGCGTCATTCCATTCTATTGTGCGCTCTCCAACGGCATTGACGATGTGTTCTGATAATTTAGAACCACCAATCTGTCTGTTCTTGATGTACATCTTGTGTTCCCTCTTTCGCACTTCTAGAGGTCTAGACGTTTCACCGGTGTATTTTTTGGTTTAGACGATCGTCGATCCGCGACTGAAACGGTTGCAATCAGCAGCTGCCACCGGGAAGGAGTATTTGTTTTCGGTACCTCAACAGAGTTCGGGTGGTAGCGCGCAAAAGCCGACGGAGAAGACGAAGATAGACAAGAAGATTGCCGAGAAAGCGTACGAATTCATCGAAGAGAACGAAAAGTACGAGAAGATCAGCTCGTTCAGGTAGGGCGCATTTTCTTTATCGATTTCGGCATTCGTGGTCCGGATAAAATACCCCCTCTTTCACTAAGACAGGCATTATGCAATTTTCAAGAAATGCAAGTCGAAAATTCACAACGCGCTTGCGCGCACACAATTTCCATACAAGTCGGGCGAAATGGAAACGGCACTAGTTTCTATGCAAGACTTGTGCAAATCTGGTAGTGTTTTTGGGTGCAATAAGAAAAATACATTCAATAAATGAGCATGTTTAAATTCTGATATATAATCCTTACATACTTTCTCACATCACACATTCAATCACGATTTTTTTTTCATTCAATGAAAAAAGCAATAAAGGTAATAGTCAAAAAAAGCTGGGAACACTCCATCTTCAAAATTATACAGAATGACCAAATAATATGACTTAGAACTGTCTAATCAAATCAGAAAAAGCCAAACTAATCTTCAAACTAACAAAACATGTCCAAAAAAACTAACATTCCGTTCCTGAAAAACTCAAGTATTCACGGTTATAATACCAGAAATTTCAATAATTTTCATTTGAACAATGTCCATTCCAATAAAGGAAAAAATAATCCCATCACAAGCTCAATTGAAATATTCAACAAATTGCCAGAAGAAATGAAATCTTCCAGGTCTCTTCATATTTTCTTGAGAAAACTTAAACAATTTATCTTCGTATGTTGATGTTCACCGAAGAATCTGATAGTAAATTATTAATGGATTACTTAGTTACCTTATTGTATGATATGAGATTGTGACTTGTGAAGCTTTTTCAATTCAATTCAATTTTATTATCCCAAGAAACATTACATGTTTATGAATAGGGACTAAAACACACAAGTACATAGTCAATAAATGAAATTTTCACAAGTATAAAGGAAAAAAAAATTTCATACATTTAACATTGTGTTCAAATAAATGAATTTTATAGTTATTATCGGAATACCAACCCAAATTAAGGAATCACCAGTTGTTATTAGGCCAATGAACCTGTATGTACTTGTTTCATGTTTGTTATTATTTCATTATCATCCCACTTTTCTTCAAATCCTTCGTCATTACATGTAATTTTGAGGAACGAGAATGAATTCGGAATAATCTACAATCTAACTTCAATTTATTTGAGTTCAAGTTGCATGTCCTGTCATATCAAATGAATTTTGCACAGGAAAATAATAATATATGACCGATAGCAAGAGGCATGCAAGTGCTATGCCAGAATTTTCTTTCATAGCAATAAACTTGCATTGCTTGGCAATTGCATAATGTATGTCTGTCTCTAGAGTTAGTGGATGGCAAAAAGTTATCTATATCTGTGAAATTCAATTCCATGAAGTACTGTTTGTTGGAAGAGTAGACAAAATTGACAGTCTCAAAAAACTGTTTTGCACTATTTTTTTGGCAATCTTGTAGAATAATGAAGCAATGAGACACATTTCTATATTATATTTCTTTGTAGAACCAAATTTCTAACATATTGATTTCTATCAAATGTTATCATTATTAATATTTATATTGATATATAAAAATTTCAAACCAACAGTTTCTGACCAATGATATGCGTATTTTGTTTTGTGTTACCATGACTACTTTGGTAGGTATTTATCGGAAATTTTTTTCCCGTAGAAATTTTTTTGACGTGAGTAGAGAATGATGTTGTTTTACATTACACCCCGTTTCGACGATGCAATTTTGTCGCTGCAATTTCTCGCGGCGACTTGATATATGGCATCTAGCTGACAGTTTGCATTGCCAATATTAAAAAATAGGACTGAATGTTACCAAGATGAACGTATACATTTATCACAACTGATATATAATTTCATTCATTTCTAATAATTGATATTGTGATTAAATCACCTTATTACTCAACTAGATTCCTCAAGGCTCGAAAAATAATTGAAATGATCAAAATCAATATTCTTCACAATGATGCCACCACATATTTGTGGTTTGCGGCAACAAATTTACCTAAGAAATAACTGAGTCGCTGCAACTTATCGCACCAAAAAAGATTCATGCAACTCGAAAAACTTGCATGAACATGCAATTTTCTGGAGTTGCAGCGACAAACTTGCATCGTCGAAACAGGCTATAACACGTCATAGCCTGTTATAAAGTTTGGATGATAGTTACTAAGCAGGAAACAAGTAACAAAAGTGTATAAAATATAACCTAAAATTCGTTGACCAAGCTGTAAGTTTCTTTGCACATGTCCCCAACACAGGTGAGAACGATCAGTGACCATAAAGTAAGGATGATAGTTACTGGGCAGGTAACAAGTAGCGAAAGTGTATAAAATATAACCTAAAATTCGTTAATAAAGCTCAGTTTAATATTTGAAATCGCATCATCCATTGCCGGAGGACTTGCGTTTAAAAGCATTTGAAGCGTTTTTATGACGCCATCTACACTATCATGTCGATATTTTCATTTACTCGACAGACAATGTGAGACAGAGTTATCTTCTCTGAAGGGCAAAATAGGTGCAAATTTATGTTTGTCAGTTTGACTTGAATGGTGACAGAAAGCTGATGAAGCTTCAGAGCAGTATTGACAATAGACGTTTATAGGGAAAATGAAAGTTCAAGTCTGAAAATACTTATAAAAATTCGAATGATCTACGATATTGTTCAAATATTCCACTTTCGTTTCTAAACTGATTGTCATTTTTGGCATTGTGTCTAAGTAACCAAGAAAATTTGCGCTTGAAGCTACGACGTCCGTAAGATAAATGTAAGAAAACGCATGACTTGTAAACGAACCTTTGCTGCCTGGTTCCTGCCCAATTAACCCAGATCCAAACTCCATAGTCGCTGATCGTTCTCACTCATGTCGCAGACATGCGCAGAGTAACTTTCAGCTCTTATAAAATATCAAAGTTCCGACCGTCGCTGGCTCTTGGACTATTTGACGTTCGAATATCGAATGCTGTAAGAAACAAAATGGCGATTCGTGTTCAGGAAGAAACGCCTCGCCGAAAAGAAGTACGAATTCAGCGAGGACAACAGCGAGAACATCGTGCCATTCAATTCGTTGAGACGCGAACGCAGGTACCTGTACAGGTCGCAAGGAGGGCGCTGCATCCGCTCGTCGCCCGATTTCAATTCGCTGTTTCTCAGCCCGAGATCGCCGGGCATGCGCAGTCCGATGCAGTCGCCGAACTCGCGCAGCGGCCAGTTTTCGCCCGGCGGCGGCGGCGCGCGCAACCTCTACAGCCCTTCGTCGGTGTTGCGCAACTCGTCGCCGCACCACCACTCCAAGTCGCCGGTCAGTCCGAAAGAGGGCGCCAGGAAGTTTCACGTCTACTCGCCGAGTTTGGTCGACAGCGATTGCTCCGATTCGGATTCGAGGTTTGTAGTCTATTTACCACGCAATAAATCTATTTATTTAGTGATAGTAAGAATAATGTTCATTTTCCTTTTTTTTTTTGATCGTCATTGTATAGGAACAGTTGGCAAAAAATCATGACATAGAAAGAATACTTGGAAAGAAAATGGACTTTTGTATTTCGTGCAGGAATATATTTTTTCTACAAACGTCAGTAAAAGTATAAATTTTGACGCATGCTGTCAGTGTCTAAAATGCCATTTTATGACACTGGTGTTAAAAGTGAATCATTTTTAGCGCTAGTGCTAAAAGTGATTTATTTGTAGAGAAAATTTAAAAACATAATACAAAATGAAGTGTTTATTCAATTAATCGTTCGATTAGTGAAACTACAATTATGATAAGAAACTCCATGGCCGCTTCAAAAAAGCCACAAGCTTGTAATATCTGCTTATGTCATGATTATTTATGTTCATCATCGACTTCAAAGAAGAGTAATTCGACAAAAGCGTTGACGATTTCCATATTTTGGACTTTCCTTCAAAGTATGCAAGAAGCACTTTTTCACTGGCCTCCTTGAGACTGACATTTTTCTGATCACACCATTTCAAAAAACGAATGAATAGATTAGATGAAATTGGATTCGAAACTGATAATCTCGAGGCTATTATTTTATCAATTAATCAATGTAAAATAGGTATGCGGTAATTTGGACTAATGGTGTTTGTAGAAAAAATAGTGTATGATATGCCTGCTAAAAGTGATTTTATTTTGTTTGAAGGGATGGAACTTCCCTTCTCACAAAATAAAATATCACTTTCAGCACTTATATCATAAATAACTATTATTTACAACCATATATGTAATGCTGTCATTACTAACGTCATTGAAGGTTGAGAAGTGTCACATTACATACATCTACTTCCCGCCCTCATTTCATCTATTCTAGACTTTATCTGTCATTCATTGACTTTATCTGATATTTATTTATATTGGTTAAAATTGTATACACCGTAGTCACGGTAACAATATATCTACTTGATTATTCTGAGAAAACCGCGAGCCATTGGTAATTTGTCGTTAAATGTAATATTTTAGATATGTTCAGAACGAAACAGAGATTTATTAATTTCAATCTAAATATGATGGTTGTAAATAAAATAGTATACAATCATCGGTAGGAAGTTTCATTCCTGTCTTGAGATCATAGCTAATATCGATGCTTCAGGTCTCGGTTAACTGACTGATCTCACGACAGGAATGAATCACTTCCCACCTCGGTGTGTAATATACTATTTCCGCCTCCCTCTATCCAAAGTTGACGTTTTCTGGCCTATTTATAGGGAGCAAAGTCGTACTTTTCCTCCCTAGGGAGGAAAAGTAAAAGTGACGTTTGATAAGTCATCAATGGAATAACTTAGACAGCATTGACGATAGAAACTATATTCGATTAGATGAGTAGGAATTTTACCGTTTATTTGATGAAAACCCTGTATTTTGTAAAATGGTATAAATTAGTAAAGAAGGTATAGTTCATCCAATCCACCTTGGCACATAAATAATGACGTATAAGCCCAGCAATCTGTTTGAATTATAATAAGATTAAAAACACCTATTATATGTGTCCATCCTGTTGAAATTTATACATAGGTGTTTTTTCGTTCGTCATGGTCTGCACTACCAGTGTTCAACTGAAAAAGTAGCCGGGTTTGTGCCAAGATGGATTGGATAAACTGTAAGATATTTTCAAGAAGTGAATATATTGAGAAAATGAAAGTAAAATGTCAAATATTATAATAGAGCAACACCAATACGCTCTGAATCCGCAAAAGTCTCCTACGAGTCTCAATAGTCGATGAAACGGACACTGTTCATAATAGGTTTGAAGGCTATTCTAGGTGTTGGTTGAAATCCGGCGCCGAAAACTTTTTTTTTTCTTTGTTTTGTAGGTCCTTCAAATTTTTGGAATTTCAGCAGCATGCTGTACAACACCTACTTCTTAGTTTTAGTTTTTTGATAAATTTTTTTTGTTAGTGTGATAAATAATTTTGTTTGAATGACTCCTTATTGAATGATTGCTGTAAACTTTATCCTCGTTAGGAGAAGTAGCACTTTGTTCCCTTTTTATACAAATAGTTTTTTTTTCTAGTGTACAGAAAAGTCCACTTATTCGCACTCATGTAAGTGTTGAAAGAGTCACTTTTCCGCACTGTTGCCAAAAAAAACCTTTATCAAATATTATTTCTCTATAGTAAGGGAATATTCTCTTACAGTAAGGAAATCTTGACCTTTCCTTTAAGATCTCGTTTAAGATATTTTTTCTGGAACGTCAAAACTCCATAGTCGCTGATTGTTCTTACCTGGGGACATGGTCACAACATTCTCTAACACCCTTCATATGCATTTATTCTCAAGGTTGGTGCTGAGGACGACGTCCGCTTCGAACGAAACGAGGTTCGGTACCAACGGGCTCCTCATCCCGGTCGATCCGAAGACGGAGACGCCCAAGTGGATCAAGAAGGTCGTGAGGAGGTACTCGAACGGGGACTTCGAGAATGGATCGCTCGTTTCAGGGCAGAGCAGAGGTGAGATTGGTGATGATGATGATGGTTCCACGTTCAATGAAAAAAAATGGTCGGTCACGTAATTACATTGGTCGAGGGGTTTTCTGCGAATTTAACCTTCTGGGAAGGGTGGGACCAACCCTTACCGTTTCAAATGGAACGAGAAGTCGACTGATACCTCTTTTCAAAGGACATTTAATTCTCTTTCAAATGACATCTCATTCGTGATATTCGGTCAGATAGTTTCCGAGATAAGTATCTTATTGTGTAATGGTTTTTCTAATCTGATTATTCGATGAAATGTAATACAAAATGTACGTAATCATTCCCACAGGAGTTCAAAATGACCTAAGGGGGTAATTATACAAGAATGCTGGCTGACAACACTAGACATGATACAGGCAATTCACACCTTTATAATTGCATGGAAGTCGGCGGTGGTCATTTTGAAAACCTGTGTGAATAATTACGTACGATTTGTATTACATTCCATCATTAGTATTTTGTTAGTCGAATAATTATAAAACAATATAAAAAAATTGAAAAAATACATTACACAATTGGATACTCATCTTGGAATTTATCTGACCAAATTTCACAAATGAGATGTCACTTGAAAGAGAATCAAATGCCCTTTTGAATCAGATATTTCATCTATTTCGTTTCAAATGGTGACCCCTGTATAGTCAAGGGTACATTTACTTCCAAATCGTGAGCTGTGCCACAAGGAACACACCCGAGCCCCCTCAGATTTCTTATTTACACCACTTGTCTCAAATCCAATTGTAACCTTAGGCATCCCGGAAATATGATTGGCAATCCAAACGCATTTATCAAAACAAAGCTCAATTGTGAAACATTTCAATCACTAGGCAGGCAAATGACATTTACAAAGAATTACAATATCGAGATTTATGGAAGTGTCATGAAATTCGTTTCGGTGCTTGCAAATATTCATTTTCTGTTCTCTATATGAAATTATTTCGAATGCTTGTGAATATTTTCTATTTATTTATTCGATATACAGCTTCCAGACAGAACAGTATACAAACCTTTGCAAAATTACCCACCTCGACCTTTGGCCTCGGTATGTTATATTATAGTTAATATTTCCATGGAAAATTGGTAAAAGAGGAGATTTTGAAATAGCATATTGTTTAACAAGCAAGAATGATATTTATTTCCCACGAGTATGAAGTGTAATAAGAGATGTCATTGCTTGAAATTCGACATATCATGGGAGTCCTGATTTATTGTGTGATAGAAACTACAACTGTAACACGATGAAGGCATTTTTTTATCATTTGGGGAAATGAAATTAAACACATACAATGTACGTATCTACCTACCTCTTTGATCTATCAAGAACAGTTGAGAAGGAGCAGTTTTGTGTTATAGCCGTAGAAAAAATAATTTTTATTTATTTGATGAAGGAATATTTCAAACACATTGTTCATTTTTTGCACTTTTTTCCACTTCATGAGAATACTTTCATTCACAACATTTTTTTCTCTCGGCTTCCATCATCAACTCATTTCTTTCCGATGAGTGTCATTTAGAATTCAAACTGTTATGGAGGGGACACGGGCCAGCTCTTCAGGTTAACTGACAGTCATTCGATATTTGAAGATAAGCAGCGCCAAGCGCGGTTAGTACCTCATGCAGGGAAAGATCGCTTCGAAAGCCCATACAACTGCAGCAAAATAGCATATCATAGCGCGCAGGCAATATATCAATGAGCACAAGATATATTGAGGATATGCCGTCCTTCGGAGGGGAAGCAAAGCCGGCGGTACCGACTCCATGGATGTTGGGCTCGTAAAAGATACCTCTGGTTGGAATACCAGAGGGTTCGGCAAAATTTCCGGTTGGGGGAAGTGTGCTCACCGGCGTCGGTGATTGGCCTTGGTAGCGGAAGTAGGCCGACGTTAAATGTATAATTAAAAAAAACTTATCGTTGTACAAAAGCTATAGAGGATTTCGAATAAACTAGTAAACATTCTGGCTACAGTTTATTATATCCCAGAAGGCAGCGAGGTGGCTAATGATCTATGGTGAAGCACTTATATTTTTTGCAGGTTATGATTTGTTCTAGCCTCAAGTTTTTCATCTCTCGCAGACTAATATATTTATTTTATTTATTTATTTATTCAATATACAGCTTCCAGACAGAACAGGGTTCCGGTATGAGGAATTCAAAAAACAACATAAAATTATGTACTATAAATAATAAATTGGAGTATAACATTCATTTGATAATTTGGTGAACATCAATATGCAAGCAAATATTTTTTAAGTTCTTTTGAAAAAAATATGAATGGATTTGGATGATTTTATTTTTTCTGGTAGTTCATTGAAAGTTATTAATGCTGATATTGGTCCAAAAAATCTATAACTGCCGCTCGGTCTATAACTGTGCGTACCTTTTTTTTCTAGATGACTATAACATCCCCATCGAGATACCGCTTCTCGTCCAGAACCTGACCGAACAACATTTGGACATAGTGCCCGATTTCAAAGCGGACCAAGTGACTGAAATGCAACTCATAGTTACTCAGAGATCTTTCGACTGCGAACACTTCGTTCAACGACGGGCGCAGAAACTGTGCTCGGAAGCTCAGCTAGAATTCCTACATTGTGATGACTACGATATTAGAATAATACACGTAAGTACTCTACAAGTCAGTTCGTGATCGGAGGAGTACCGTTTTCGGAAATGCGACTGTTAGAGAGGACTTGAAAATCTGAGGAGTATCTTTTGGACGAAAAATAATTCCTCAGACTTCATTTTCCCAACAAAAAACTAAGGAGCTGAAAGTCAAACGAGTAATTTAATAAAATCGAGAATGAACGATCACAGTAAATATTGCAAATTTTGTTTTTATAATAAAGAAAACACTTGTGATGCAGTTTCTTTGTTTGACTAGACGAATATTTGATACAAATGATAAAAAGAAAACTCTCAGAAAACAACTCTGCTGTTTCAAAATGATTCCTGTGTGATAAATAAACTTGATTATCAGGAACCAACAAAAAATTTACATAAACCTAATAATCTTTTGGATATATCATTATTATATACACTCAAACTCTGTACCTTCATACATTCGGTTAAGAACAAACTGAAACATTCAAATCTTATCTTCAAAATTAATACTGATCACTACCATTCATTCATTCAACCAGATCTCCCAAAAATTTATCATCAATGAAATTTAAATCTAACATAGGACGACATTCAATTTATCACACAGGAATCATTTTGTATAATGGATTACCAGGTGCAATAAAGAAATATGAAAAACTCCGTTTCAAAGCCAATTTAAAAAACATTTAGTGCAAAAGATAAGGGGCAATTTTTAATTTATTTTTTCATTACTATAATTTTTTTCCTTTGATGTATAATATTCTTAGAGATAATTTTTTTCCCTTCTATAAACTTTGTAAGTTTCTTGGGAAATAAGTTTAAAAAAAAAGAATTTCATCGCTATGGCTTCCACGATCTTTCTCACTTTCAATCTCCGATAACCATATGAATTCTTTTATTGGTTTCGGATGTAGAGACCTCAGTGAATCACTTATTTACCATGGAAGTGGAAGCTTGGCTTCGGTCTGAGTGATGTTTTTTTTTTTGGAAAAAAAATGCTTAATAAGCACACGAAATTCACTTTTTACCATTTCCTTCTCGAAACGCGCGGTAGTCTGCTATCAACGGCTGCAAGCACAAACTGAAACTAAATGACGAAGCTTGTTCAAGTTTAGACATAAGTCAACTGACAGCTGCCTGTTGACAAGAGCAGTATTGCCATTTCAATTGAGAGGCGACCAATTCAAAAAGTCACGGACTTATTGACCCAAAATCTTATTCACAATTTGGCAAGGTTCAGCGTGAAATTGCGTTGGTAGGGTTGATGTATTCGACTGCAGCGCGCGATGTGGACAAATCGAGCATTTTTGGGGGACTATCATTTTTCGCAACGCTTTGGGCATGAAAGTAAGAATGAATTCGGCCATATGTACTGTGAACCGTGACGTTTTCACTTTACCGACGTTTGTGTGACATTTCTCTATCGGCGCTATTCATTTGAACAAAAAGTTCAAAATATATGACTAAAGCCAAATAGAATAATTTCATTAATATATAATCGGACAAATGTCTAGATTGTAAGACATTATAGTAATATTTTCATTTCACTAGTTCGAAGTTGGCTTTTTTCAGCTTTGGAATGACAACGTGGAAAATTGTAAAATAAAAGCGGCATATAAGTTACTGAATGAAGTTGTATAACTTGATAAATCTGAGTGATAATTCATTCTGAGTGAGAAATCGTCTTTCAATCTAAAGTAAAACATGTAAATTTTCAATATTGTTGCGATATTTCATGGGTTCGTTCACGAAAATAATTTTCCAAACAACACAAATCTATTTTAATTTACTACACTTTAAAACAACTACTGCACTGGCCTATGAGTCACTTACAAAGCACTTAGACTTCTCAACTGATTAAAACATCCAACGCTCTTTACTATAAAAAATTCTTAATGGTTGTCAAGAGTATCAAAAGATGATATTTACAAAGTAGCATGTTAAGAATATTTTTAAAATTAGTATTTTTAACACGAAAAATTAGAATATACGATGTCGTTCTGCTGAGCCGATTTTTTCGGTAACAACTCAATTGAAGCCCTTTTAGCTTCTCAATATCGTCAGAAACACACAATTCCTCAATTTTGTTCTTCATTATGCGAGACATTAAACACCAGCAAGAACTTTAAATTTTACTGTAAATAAAACGCGTGAGCTGTTAACAATACTGTTTGTTGCGAACCAGGTGATTCGGCGTCACCTGACACGGCCACTTCACAGCAAATGCGATAACATGAAAATTGTTAACAAGAGATGTCAAAATATGTTTTTATAGAAATATTAAATTGATCTACTCTTTTATGAGAACAGGACAGTTTTACAAAAAGCTTTGTATGATATTTGTGTTTAAAGTAATTTTTATTTTGTTCGTGAAATTGCTCAACTCGCTACGCTCGTTTCGCAATTTTTTTCACTCACAAAATTAAACCTTACTTTTAAGACTCATATCATAAATAGCTATTCGAGAACCTTTTTCGTATTTCCAGATTTGTCCTATCAACGGCCACATAATTTGCCACGCCATAATAAAAATAGGAGCCCTCCGGAAAGCCGACCCCTACGGCAAGCCGGAGAACTACACGGCGAACTTCCTCTTCACGTGGAGCATCGAATCGGATTCGTTCGACGTGCTGGAACGGAACAAGGAACCGACCAAACTGACGCCGTGTGATGACCCCCCCGAAGGTACATTTTCCGTTTTATTTATTCAGTACCTGGTATTTTTTTTGAACCGTGTTTTGGAAATTATATTCAGGTAAGATTTACGTACTGACGAAATATTGAATTGAACCGGCCGATACTTGATGAAAATCCATATTAACAAAAATATATTACAGTTTCCTGTATGATTTTCACTTAGAATGGGTTTACGAAACCGCTTTTGCGGTTTTGTAAACCCATTGTAAGTGAAAATCATACAGGAAACTGTAATATATTTTTGTTTTTTGACGAAATATTAATAATATTTTTTGGTCTTACTGGCATTATAATAAAAAAATATGAACTGGTTATTTAAATAACAAATCACGAGTGCGAAATTTAGCACGATCGATTAATCGTCCCCGAAACACCCTGTATACTGAATTTCATGAAAATCGTTGGAGCCGTTTCCGAGATTCATATTATATATGCGAGATTTGCTTGTTTAAAAGTATTCGACCGGGTAGATTATATAGATTTGAGTCAACACGTAATACACAATAATACAATTGAACAATTGATTTTTTCGTTCTACTCTGAAACGAAAAACACATCGGGTTGGTGTTGCTCAAAAACGCCATTGATTGTCTTTAGTGTTGCTGTGTCGGTAAAGCAGTAGTTGAATCAAAATGCTTTCAAATTGAACATACAACAAAAATATAAATGGTCGAAGCAGGTAAACAACAGCTGTGAAATGACCGCGTGCCGGGTATTGGTGTTTTTATAAGTGAAAGATTTTTTTTGATTTGTATTCTTCTGGGCATTCATTGGTAGGATCATTCTTCATCGTTTAACATATTTCAAACATGATTTTATTTTTTGTGAAATCTATTGACAGACATAAAAAACCACGTCATATGATTTGAAAATTGAAGTTGAAAATAGATATTGTGGCAAAAACTAAAATCTCTGCGAATTGGTGAATTTGAAATCTACGTCAGAAACTAAGTAATATTTTATTTATTATATTCACTTACCTATCAACAGAAAATGTTTGTTTTTTTTATTTTTCTTCTTCCATAGAAGTTGTAATTTCTATTTTTCGATTTGGAGAAGAAAAAAGCCAAAAAATCATTCATCAACTTTATCCTCTCCACTAAAACGCCCAAGTTCCTAACTTTTTATGACAACTTCTTCCTCGATGAAAAGCATCCTTTATATACAACATTGTAACGGAGGAGATCATTTTAGACTCTAACATATTGCGGAATTGAAGGTCCGGAACATTTAGAGATGCTCCGTTGATTTTATCTTTATTATTGTCGCAACTCGGTACTCGCTTGGCTCATTATGAGGGGATTTTTCGCTGTTTCACCCAACTTCCATTCATCCAAATGATGAAAGAACTCATTTGAAAACTTGATTAAATATTTATTGAGAAAAAATGAGAAAATATGCTCGAAAATGAACTGACATTGAATATCTAACGAGAAATACAAAAAAACACCAAAAACTTACAATATATTGCTAACCAGCAGGATTGTCGAGAAGGAGATTCTCAAAAATGTTCTGGAACCGTTTCAGAAGAGTGACCAATGAATACTGACTGATTTACTGAATACCGAATCTTGACCTCCCTCAATATTTATAAAGATTCATATGCTGAGGTTGCAAGTTTGCTCCGATCACCGTACTAAGGTGAAATGCTTAGCACGCATTCGCGCAAGTTTGCGAATTTGGAGATTGTTTTATATTCCTATATTCTGTAATCGCATCAATTTGATGTATATGAACTTGGAGTATTAAAATATGGAATTGTAAATATTGAGTGTTTCTTTTTCAGAATATTGAAGTTTTGGTTGAAACATCTCTCAATTCATGTATTCGTTTGAATGGATTTGAATAAATTAATGACAACTTTCGATATCTGACATTATTAATATTAATATTATTATTATTAATATTATTATTATTCTGTAGTGCCCGACTACGAAATCCTGCCGACCAAAGACGTCCTCGTCATGGACTTCAACTACTCCGCTTCGAAGACCAGCCTCAGGGATTTCAACAACTACTACGAAATTTGCCTCGGATCGGCCAACATCGCTCACATTCGGATGGCCAATTACGTTACGCAAGGGTATTCGAGCGACAGCGATTGAGCGCGAGCGCGACAAATCGGGGAAGTACCGGCATCGTAAAGTTCTAGGTCGGTTCGGGGAGGTCGTTTTTTTCTCTACGCGTGCGTCGAGGTGGATTTATGCAAGAGTTGTTTTGGCTCCAACTCCGTAGTTTTTACCAAGAAAATATTGGTATTTCGTGCAGCACTTTCTTCGGGAACTACGCGTGCGCATCAATCGTAAATGCGATTAGATGGAAGGGGGGTGTTTTGAAATGGCTTCTTTCATTGATAGGTCGCGGAGTTGTAGTTTTATCGTCGTTCGTTTTGTAATTTGCGCATGCGCAGAAGCAAATTATACTTTCCCTTCGGAAAGTTGGATTTTCTGAAATTAAAATGACAGTGAAAATGTTAGTGCATAAAAAAGCTCGCTAATAACAATTGCATAAATCCACCTTTGGTGTTACGAGCAAGTGTCATTTTCCGTCCACTTTCAGCGAAATTATGGTGAATGAAAAAAATTCGAAGTAACAATTTCTTTCTTAACTTCAATTCGCAAAACTATCAATTTTTCATGTTTTCATTCCTTAAAGTGTTTCTAAAAAAGCGAAGAATCCATTCATTTCTATTTCTCCAAAGGAAATCTATTCTGAAGTTTTTCAACAACAAATTAATGGGGTAAACAACGAAGTTTGAAATCTCATGTTTGTTTTTTATAAATTTTCAAATCGGAGAAATATTTTACTTTAGAAAACCATATCGATAATTTGTGGATTTTTTTTCAACGGATCATTGTTCATTGATAATTTTATTTTATTAATTGAATTTTTCCAAGGAGGCAAGTTGAACTCCCCTTTTTTAGTCCTATTTTCTTTCACCTTTGAATTGAAATTATAAATATTGGTGGTAGAATACCGATAGTCATTTTTTATTGTTCATTTATAAATCCAAATGATATTCTATGTTTTTATTCTTTGATAATAACATTTTATCGATTTGTTGTTAAGGGAATCAAGTTGAACCACTCGTTTACTCCTCTTTAGCCCTATTTTCACCACTGAATTAAAATTATAAATATTGGTGGTAGGGTTCCAATAGTCTTTTTTATGTTTCTTATATTTGTATTTTTGATATATTTCCAAAAAATTTACCCGTTTCATTTAATTTTATTCACTAATTTGTTTATAACTGTTGCAACATCAAACTTCTTAAAAAGTTTCTATTTACCATTCCAAATCGAATGATTCCTAAACCATAATTTTCGTTGAAGGTGGATTTGAGTTATGAAACTAATTACATCGAATAAAATATGTGATGAAAATTGATGAAACGTTGAAAGACAAGTGATAAAATCGGATCAGATAACACAATTGAGTCAATGGCAAAATAAAAAAAAATCATGAGCAAAATTCAAATGACCATATTTTCGAAATTTTAGAACAGTTTATTTCTATTTTTTTTGGCGATTCGATTTTTCTGGATTTTTGGGTTTTGAAAAGCTCAGACAATTGAAGAGCCTATCTTCACGACCATTCAACAAGAAACTTTTCCAAACAAACCTAAATGTATGGAATATGTTATGGTGAATGACAGGTGAAGAACCTAATTTGGTCCCTATTTTCTCATAGATACAATAAACCTCTTCTTACATCGAATTCAGGTGAAACAAGTTTCTCTCATCTCTGATTTTGTGGATCACGGTTCTAAGGGCCTGAGAAGAATTAAAATATCGATGAATTTCGATAACTTTAGCAGTGGGTTGCTCAAGAAAAACAATAAAACATTTAGGTTTCATTCAGTCAACCACATTTTTGCATTTTTTGTATTTATAGCTCGCCAAAGAAAACTTAATATTTTTCCCCCTGATATTATCGACAATCTCGCAACACACCATCAATACAAAATTGAGAGAATATATCCCCATAGTAACTCATATGGAAATTTAACATTTCAGTACCATTATTATTATTATAATTTGTTTCTAAATGAGATATGGAAGCGAATAAAACTAACCTTACCAAGTTTTTATAATAATCACTCGAAGATCTTTTGATTTGACAACCACTACTTATACCCAAAGTTAAAATGTGGAAAATATAAAAAATATGTTTTTTCACGAACGTAATTTATTTCAGTAAATGCAAATGAGCGTCACATACTTGCTAGTGTTTAGTTGACTTCTAAAACGACCTCCACATTATAATAATATGAATAAAATAATTTTTATATTTTGTACAGTGTGACCCACTTAAGACCGGAGCACCCTCTTAGATTCTACATTTCCCAACCGATTGAGTTTTTTCTTTTTTCAGCAGGAAGAGTGTCGAAAAGTCTACGTTTGCACCGAATTTGTAAAATATAATTCCAAATTTCAGGGAATACTATGATTTTTTTTATGTTCTGAAAATTTCTAAATTTCATAAGCAATTTTTTTTCTTGAAATTTCTACCACCACCACTGGATTCAGCATCCTTTATTTGGGTAAATTCCAGAATTTCATTTGGAAATATTGGCAACAAAGGTATAACAATATTAATTTTGATGACATACCATTATTTATGAATATTTCAGACAAATTCTGAGAATTGGCAACACTGTCAACACAAATGTATGATATCGTTGGGATTTTCGGTAGAAATTCGAGTTGATACCACAAATTGTGTCAGAGTTATGACATTATAGAATGGTATTATTGTGTCTACCAATAATTTTCGAATGAAACTTTATTTTGATTTTAATTCCAAATTCAACGATGACTTACATCTTCTACGTTTGTGTTGACAGTGTTGCCGATTCTCAGAAGTTGTCTAAGATATCCATAAATAATGAGGTGTTATCACAATTAATATTGTTATAACTTTGTCGCCAATGAATACTTTCAAATGAAATTCTAGAATTGACGTGAACGAAGGATGCTGAATCCAGTGGTGGTGTCGAAATTTCATGAAAAAAATCGCTTATGAAATTTAGCAATTAAGAACACAAAGAAAAAATTATGGTGTGCCCTGATATTTGTAATTAATTATATTTTGCAAATTCGATGCAAACGTAGACTTTTTGACACTCTTCCTACTGAAAAAAAAAACATTTAATCGGTCTGAAAATTTAGATTTCATGAGAGTGCTCCGGTCTCAAGTGGGTCACACTGTATGTGTGATGAACCACTTTTGCCATATTCAAAGCGAACCGTCCCCGAACTCTCGATGCCCGTATTTCAGTTCGGTGATACGACTACTCTGACGTTTAGATACTCGAGCTTTCCTATTTATTGAATTGTATTCGGTCGATGAGAAAATTGCTACTCGAATTTCGTTTTAAAATTTTCGATTGCTGAAATTGAACATTTTATATTTAGTTACTTATAGTAAGAAGTTGAACTGTGATGTTAATGTTGTGAAGATTAAGAATTAAATTTATTTATAAAAGGGTTGGTGTTTGATTGTATCGTCAGAGGAATGGTTTGTGCTACAATTTCACACCTTCATTTTACAACTAATATGATGCCTCAATTTTGAATAGTTACCATGGCAAGTAAATGAATTTCCGGGATTTTTTTCGAGGCGCCACGATATTTCATCGAATATTTCCCTCATATGTAAAATGTCCCATGAGAGCAATGCAATTATCGAAAACTTACAGCGGTAATTGCATTGTATCTAGTCACCATAACAACACATTTGAAACCGTATCGCTAGACGTCAGTAAACAACACAAATCATACAATCTATAAAGGAAAGTATAAATGAACGAAAAATAACATTTCCTTGAGAATTTTTTTTATGCGTGAAATATTCCAATGAATTACATTCGTGCATAAAAATGGCCAGATAATTTCGCATTCAAGCGTGATATCTTATACAACTTGCATTCGGTTATTTTCATATTTTGTAAAAGAGCCCTCCTCCTTCGGGCTCGGGCACTTTCGCCAAAATATGAAAATAAACTCTTGCAATTTTTAGATATCACGCTTTCTTGCAAAATTATCGGTAATTTTTATGCACTCGTGCAATTATAACAGATAATTTCACAACTCTTCAACCAATAAGATGCCTCAACTTACCATGTCAACTAAAAAAAATCCAGAGATTTTTTCGAGGCGCCACGATGATATTCAAGTGGACATTTTCAGTTCAATAAATAAACATGATCTACAACTCTCAAATAATGTACCTAGATATACCTGTGAATTATGCAAAATACATTTTTACCAACTTTAGTGACCTAAAGTTATAAAAGGATGATAGACTAGTACCCATCTGAGTTTTATCATTTGGTGTAACTAAGATCGGTAACACCACACTTTTACTTTATCTTTTACTTTTACCTTAAGATTGGAATTGGACCGTTCATACACCAGTGTTAAAGTAAACAGGACGCATTCTCAGTGATCAAAAACAAACGAAGAAGAAGTAATCGTGGGTTACCTCATTGTTTTGATGTGCAATTTGCTATTTTGTTTATATCTGAATTCACAGAATACCCATTTTATAACATTTCTGTAAACTATTCAGAAGATGAACAGCGCTACGTTTCCTTATAATGTTGGTGGCATTGCTTGCTGTGATGACTTCACATGTACGCATGCGCAGTCCCTGAAATTATCTCATTCTAAAGTAAAAGTTCTCATCCTTAAAGTAAAAGTGCAGTGTATGAACGCCTCGATTGATTTACATTGTGACAACTTTCTAAAGTAAAAGGTAAAATAAAGTGTGGTGTATGAACCGCCATTCAAGAAAATATGGTAGATATACCTACATAGGAGTTTTTTCGAAATTACGTCATGTTACTTGCAAAAATATATTTCTACCATCTTTAGTTAACTAAAATTACCAGAGGTGTGTTGGTACCCATCTGAGTTTTATCATTTGGTTCAAGTAAAGTTGGTATTTTTTTTATTTAACGAAGTATGGTGGACATACCAATATGATTTTTTAAACTAGTAATTATTAAGCTTTCTGACAGCACCGGTTAAACACAAATGACAAATCAACATCTGTCAAAAACAGCAATACCCTGACCAACTTGTACAATTAGAGAAATCAACTTAAAATGTTGGATTAACATTTTCTGTCCAAATTATGATGTGAAATTTTCTTACCGTATACCACGCAAGCTCAAATTATTCCTGGAAATAATGTAAGCTCTTGTGATGTTATAAGTGAAAGATGCCATATCAGACGGAAAATATCCATATTGAGGTCTTCAAACAAAACTGCAATTTGACACCAAATTTTTGGAAACTAGACAGCAAAAACTGATATTCTTTTATTCTTGTCCATAATATCATTAACATGTTTTGTTTCGTCGATTGAAAAACTAGTCTTTCCGGTAAAAAATATTTAAAACTGAAGATATAAACACAAATCATTACTTTTCTTAGAGAAAATTAAAAATCACTTCATTTCATGTCCTTGGAACAACAAATTAAATTTGTCTTTCCACAATATGTTGATATGAGAAATTTCAAATAACTTGAAGATGAAAAATAATATGACATCGAAACCTGGTCACAGTTTTCAATGAATACATGTAAATCTATTTAAAAAAGACGTCTTGTTTCATCGGAAACAGGTTAATCTAAAAAACTGAAAAAGATTGACTTTCATGATATGTTATTTTTCCAATCATGAATAAAAAGTTTGGCTGGGTGGCCTACTTGATGGAAATCCATGTTATTACGCTATAAGGTGACCGATTAATTTCCCAAATTTTTTTTTTTTTTCGCCTTTTTTTTTTTCCCTTTCCTTTTTAGGTTTTTTTAACAATGTTTTATCTTTCTTAGAGTTCGTACCCGAGAAACCAAAGCTCGTTATTGTATCAGCCTATTAATACCACCTCCAAATTTATGAAAATCGGCCTAAGGATTATGGAGATATTCAGGATTTTTATTTTGACACCCTTTATCTTGAAAACGAAGCCTCACCGGTCCTATGTTTGCATGATTTTTTTCGTTTCAAGAAAGAATTCCGCCTTCAAGTTTGGCCGCCCACTTATATAACACCCTGTATATTATGAATAATAGCGGCCCCAACACCGAACCTCAGAAAACACCTGGGTCTGTCCATGACCGTCACACTCTGAAAACGATTTTGAAGGCATGATTCAATCCCAAGCATTTCTTCTGACACTTGACAGTGAATAAAGTTTTTCCATCGAGATTCCGTGGAGAAGACAGTCAAAAGCATCAATCGAATCCAGTAGAATGACACCTCTACGAATCCGCCATTCTCAAGGCCATCCACAATGTTCCCAACTTTCATGATTTTCGAAAATATAGTCATGATGGAAATCGTCCTCAAATTCTCGATTCACGTTGTGAAGCCTTTTTTATGGATGGAAATCATTTTAGTGAACTTTAGGACGTCAGAAAATGATCCATTTTAAAATATATTATTTAATTCAATTGTTCAGTGTCTCCAAAATCATATATCATACGATTATCTACACCCGTACTTATTACAATAGATTTACCATCGACTCCTTCACACATATTGGAGAGAGCAGAAAATGAGGTACAGAATATTTTATGCAAATTCACGATATACGCATTTCTGTATTTTTAATAAAACTCAGTAAGGTCTTGTGGCAAAGTGGGTCAAGGCTCTAGATTCGAACTAGATCACTTTATGAGACGCGAGTTCGAAACTAGTTTTAGCATTCGCTTTTTTTACATTTTTGCTTTTTTTCTCTTCCAATTTATTATTGTTGTATTTTACGAGGTAATACCATTAATTTTAATTTTGTAGAATTTTTCAAAGAAATATGATTAATTTCTATTATTGTGTTCAATATAAATATAATATTTAAAGTTATTCCATTAGTTATCGGGTGTGATAAAATAGCGTATGCAGCTTTCATGTAATTGTTATTGATACACTCGCATTAACCATATGGTTAATGCTCGTGTAATCGGTAATCATTGATCGTTGCATAATAACCCTCAAATAAGAATGAGCAAATCTTGGAAAGATACATTATATTGAACCCCAACCAACACGGCTTTAGAAATAGACACTCCACTGAAACAGCCCTACGAATTCATCGTTCATAAGTGAGAGAATGGAAAAACGAGAATATATTGTTGGGTTGTTCTTCGACCTATCACGAGTGTTCGACAGCCTCTTTCGACTTCTCTTGTAAAACTAGAAGCGATAGGGTTCCGAGGCAACTTTGAATTGGATCGGCTCGTTCCTGAAGGACCGCAAAATGGTAGTAAAGGTTAAAAACCAAACATCTGAAGAATTTTTGGTTGACTCAGGGTTCCTCAGGGTGTGTCCTAGGCCCCTCTTTCCTCCTTTTTAAATGACCTTCCTGACTACATTATGATGGTAAGTTTTTGTTTGCTGATGACACTTCCTCTGTTTCTGTGCGGATGCCGATCAAACGCGAACGAAGATGCTATGTCTCCTTCTTTGATACCTGGTGTCGAAAAAACCACTTATTATCAATTACAAAAAGACAGTGGCCATCCATTTCATAAACCTCTTTGTAAAATTAAATATCGATAACCTAAAAATTATGTAATACGTTCATTCGTAACAGCTCAAATTCCTGGTACCATGTGATGAAAATCTTGACTGGACAGAATGCGTGAACACATTTCTCACGTTAAACAAACGTCTTTCACTAAAAATTTGAAGAGCTCCTTGATGGTGAAGGAATGATGACTTTTTTCCCCTCTTTTTCATAGTCCCCCCCCCCCCCCCTTTTTTCGGTGTTAATAACAGGCTAATCTCCTGGTGGTTTGGTTCCCCGGACCCCCCCTTTTCCTCTCTGAAATTTTCTTTTTAGGGGTCTCCCCCGTTTCCCCGTTGTCTCGACCTCCCCCAAGTGGGGGTAGGGAAAAACCCCCCCCTTTTTTTGGGTTTTTTTCCCTTTTTTTTTTAATTTTTCAAAGCAAAAAAAAAAAAACTTGTTTTTTTTTTTTTTCCCCTTTTTTTTTTTTTTTCGGGGGGGGGGCCCCCCCCCCCCCCCCCCCCTTTTTTTTGGACTTTTTTTTCTTCTTTTTCTCCTCTATCTCTATATGTAAAAAAAATCCCTCTCTCTCCCCCCTCTCCCCCCCCCCCCCCTCCCCCTTTCTCCCCCCCCCCCCCTCCTTTCCTCCCTCCCCATTCTCCCGAGGAAGATTTGTTTTCCCTCCCCCCCCACCCCCCCTCCCCTTTTTTCTTTTTTTTTTCCTCCAAAATCCTCGCTGTCTTCTCTTCTTTCTTCGTTGTTCTCCTCTTTTCTTCGTCGCGCGGAAGAATATTGTTGATTCCGAAGAAAAAAAAAACCTCTCCCTTCTTTCTTCTCCCTCCTTTCTTCTGTCTTTCTTGTACAAAAAAAAAAAATAAATTCCTTTCTTTTTTTTTTTTTTTTTTCTATCCTTTTCTTCCTCTTTTTCATACTACTAACCACCATTCACTCATCCCCCAATCCCCACCCTACCAAAAAAAAAAGAATTTGTGTTTCATTAGGAAGAAAAAATAAAAAAAAAAAAAAACAACCCCCGCCCCTCCCTCCCCCTTCCTTTTTTTTCTATTTAAAAAAAAAAAAAAAAACCACCCCTCCCCCCCCCCACTCCCTTCCCTCTCTTCCCTCCCCTCCCCTCTTTTTTTTCTTTCTTTCCTCTCCCCCCTCCCCCCTCCCTTATTTTTGTTATCTTTCCTCCCCTCTCCTTCCTTTTTTTTTTTTTTTTTTCTTCCCTCTTTTTTCTTCCCTTTTTCCTTTTTCTTTTCTCTCCTTTCTTTGGTATGTATTTTTTTTTTTGTTTTTTTTTTTTTTTTTTATTTTTTTTTTTTTTTTTTTTTTTTTTTTTTTCTTTTCTGTTTTTATTTTTCTTTTCTTTTCTCTCCCCTTTTCTTCTTTTTCTTCTCTTTTTGTCCTCTCGGTATACTATTATTTCACTATTTCACATGATGTACATCAGGACTGGCCGTTTTTTTTAAGAAACAAGTGACGAATCATCTGTTGAAGAAATATGTACGGAATTGACTGAATCTCTAGAGTAGACATATTTTTGCTGTATTTTACTTATTTCGTATGCACTTATCAATGGCACAGGGAAAAAGATTCTTGGAACCAATCGTGGAATATAGTACAGATGCACCATTCTGTACATCGATTCCCAGCCCATGCCCAAGAATCTCCAAGGAAACCGCAATAAACAACCAAAGTCACAAAGCTCAAGAGTTGTCGAACGGCTCTAAACCTTCCAAATTCCAGTAAACTTTCCCCAAAACCCGACCGAACATGGCGGACTGTTGCTGCCGCATCAACTGCATCGCCAGCTGCCCCTGCCCCCCGATCCCGCCAGTGCCGTGCGCCCCCATAGCGCAACCCTCAAGCCCGACGACGCTGATTTACGTGCCGATGTTGGCGTCTTGTCCTTGCCCGTGTCCTTGTCCATGTCCTTGCCCCACTCCCTGCGGGAACGGTAATGGAAATGGCAACGGGAATGGAAGTACCAAGAAGTGTTGCTGAGTGTGTGTCGAATGAAACTTGTGAATTTCAATAAAGTGGTGGGTTTTAGATATATATCTTGCATTTTTATTGGATTTTTGTGGGCTTCGACATAGCAATATGACCTGGTTTGAGACAGGGCCCTATATCCGGGGAGTATGGGGGATCAAATCGCCCTCAAAATCTCATTTTCCATATAAATATATCTTCTTTTGGTAAATAAATGGTAAAATTCCGTTAATCGGGCTCCGCTTCAAAAATAAAAAATTTTTGGTGGAACCTATGTATTTTGGCCTCCTGAACAAAAAATTCGAATGAAATTTTTGGGGCTCTCAACTCGTTTCGGAGATACGCCCCCCCACAGACAGGAAATCGGGATTTTACGCCTATGTTTGTTTCTCAGCCAATGGGGATGACGGCTGCAAAACTCTACTACTAGGAGCGCCACCACTGCATGTACCTTTGACAGCCTCTCGCAAGTCAAATGACAACAATTCAAAACATTAAACGTCCCTTCTTTGCAATAATTAAGAATATAAAGATTTGAAATCGACATAAACTGGTCATCGTAGTGCATTCGGATGTAAAAATGTAGGTACGCATTATTTATTTCCAAAAGAAACAAAACTGAAAAAGCAGTGGGAAGTACCCCTGAAAAAAAAGACCTCTCTGTTTTCTAAACATTCTATATTATCCTCCATCCACTAACAAAAAAACGTAGCAGGGCTAGTAGATGGTTATTATGATTATTTTTAACAAACCCCCTCTTAATCTTTATTTTTCTCCCTTTCCCTCTCTTTTTTTTCCTTTTAGGGAACCCCCCCCTTCCCCCCACCAACTTTTTCTTCCTGGACCAAACAACCACCCTTTCTATCGGTTGGAAAAAAATCCTTTTTATTCTTTAAAAAATTTTTAAAAAAATCAAAAAAAAAAAAAAAAACAAAACCCCCCAAAACCCCCCTTCAGCCCCCCCCTCCTTCCCCCCCCCCCAACTCCCCATTCCGCTCGAAATTCTCCCATTTTTCCACCAGCACAATATACACATTCTATATATCATTCTTCATCACTTTCCAACAGATTTATTAGCATTTTTCACTGCAAAATTCTGAAATGTAAATCGTCAAAAGAATTCGAGGTTAGCAAAACAGTAGAACGCGCATCGCGCGCGATTGTATAAAATGTGTAAATTGTGCTGATAAATAGGAGGAATTTTCAGCAGAATTCGGTGAGAAACGAACATAGGCGTAAAGCCCCGATTTCCTGTCTTTGGGGGGCCGTATTCCGAAACGTGTTGAGAGCCCTAAAAATTTCATTTGAATTTTTTGTTTAGGAGGCCAAAATACGTAAGTTCTTTATTTTTTAGGGCGGAGCCAGATAAACGGAATTTTAACATATCAAAAAAATAAAACTTTGTGATTATATAGTTATCGAGCTCCTCCTTGAAAAACAAAAATGTTTGGTTGAACTCACATATTTTGACCTCCAGACCAAAAAATTCAAATTATTTTTTTGGGGCTCTCAACTAGTTTCGGATATATGGTCCCTCAAAGACAGTAAAATCGGGGTTGACGAATATGTTTTTTTTTAGCTAATTTCGCTCGAAATTCCTCCTTTCTATCAGCACAATATACACATTGTAAACCACCATCTTCATCACTTTTCAACCGAACTATAAGCATTTTGCCTTTTTCACCACAAAACTTTGAGGAATAAATCCTCATAGGAACTCGAGGTTAGCAAAATCTGGTTGAATAGTGATGAAGAAGGTGGTGGTACTAGTTGTGTATATTTTGCTGATAGAAAGGTCGAATTTAGAGCGGAATTAGCTGAAAAAGAAACGTTTGCGCCAACCTCTGTTTTCCTGTCTTTGGGGGGCCATATCTCCGAAACTAGTTGAGAGCCTCCAAAATTTGGAGAGAGTCCTCGGTCGAGAGCTTTTCTTTTAATTTTTTCATTATAGGTTCACTCAATTTTGGGAATTTTGGAGCATGCATGCTATGTTGTACCGACTCCTTAGTTTTATATCTTCAATAATTTTTTCTGTTAGTTTCATATATAACTTTTATCTACACCCGTACTCTAATAATACACTTATGAGACCACAACCCGTTTTATAATGAAATCCATTACGATACAGATTTTTCATTACGATACAGATTTTCAACCAATAGAAACCCATTATTTTTCAATCAGGCATGATGTGCATGCTCTGCATTTGACAAGTCAAAATTGGTAGAGGTATTGAACTTTTGAAGAATATAGCCAAACTTCGATAATCATAACGAAATGTCTGATACCAGCGATATGGAAGAATCACCTTCGACACCTTCACCGACAGAAATACAGTTAGAATGATTGAATTTTTCATTCGACAAATGCATGATTTATCACTTATTTTTTCATGAGAATTTGTGGGCTCTCCGTAGCCGAGCCGTCTGTGGCGCTGACATTTAATATCCTAGCAGGAGTAGGCGTTGGTTCGAAACCGCCCAGTAAACACATAACGTGTTTGAAACATTTCAAATAAATTACGTGAGAAAATATTTGAAACATTGAAAACAGAGGTTCCAGAAATATACCAGAAACGTGTCATAATCAAAGTATCAAAGCAATGTCTCTGACATATTTCGAAAATAGGCAAAATAATATGTTATCAAATGACACATGCCAGAAATATTTCAATAGCGTATATGGTCGTCAGATGTTAGCACGAACAAAAGGGCATGCGCACAAATACTCTATACTCTATGCATACAGTTTGCCTTAGAGCTAAATAATCCATCCATCTTGTCTCGTCACTTTTTCATGTTTTCTTGTTTTAAATGCGGTAAAAGTCTATTTTGTGCTATTTACCTATGAGCATTGTGCAAGAGGATTGTTTAATTAGTTTAGAAATGAGAGATCAAAACGAAACTTCTTCAAAATGTTATGTGCATGGAAAATGGAGTATTTTACAATCCCTTGAACGATCTTCAAGTAATTTCTACTTCAAGAGGTGAGTCTATTTTTCAACATCTTTCAAACGCCCCATAATGCATTGTTATAGTGACGGACAGCGATTTCAAGAAGTTCACAGGGGAACAAGAACAATTCTGAGAGGGTGAAGGTATGTATTTTTAGAATGAGCAATGATGAAATGTGTAATATTTTGTAGATTATGCCTGGAAACGATTTTCTCCGATGACAGAGACTTTGAAAGGTTCACGTCGTCATGGTTTCACCATTAGCCTTCATAAGAGGGAAACAAAATGATGAGCTGTCATTTCGTGCATATATTTCAATTATATGATCAATAAAAAATGATAAAAACCTACCTATTTTTACCTTCCCATTATACGAGAGATACCTTCTGAATTTCCCATGTTTCAGAAAAGTGTCAGACTATACACATCAAGAAATGTTTCAGATACGTGTTTTCATGTGTTCATATGCAGTTATGTTATGTATCAGGAACGTTTCACATGAAACATCACTTTGAAACGTTTCATACCTAGGTCATTTCTGGTGTCTGCCATGTTTCAGGAACGTGTCTGAGTCAAAAGGTGAAATGTTTCAAATGGAAAATGATCGGTCTCAGAAATATTTCAGACACATATTTTGGCTTACTGGGCGGTCTCAAGCAACCTTTTTTTTTCTTTGATTTTTGATCTTTTTTTCATATTTCATCGTTTTATTTCTCGAAGTAATACTATCAATTACAATTCTGTGAAATTTTTCAAAGAAATTCGTTAAATTAGTATTATTGTGTGCAATAAAAATATAAATATAATATTTGTAGTTCTTCACTATTTATCGGGTGTAGATAAAATAGCATATGCAACTCTCATGTAATGGTTATTAATACACTCGCATGATCATCATGAAATATCATCATTGGAAGACCCCGAATAAAATCAAAGTAAGACACATGAAAATAAAGAAGTGACCCTTACTTTACAGCTTAGAGAATATATTATTACCTCACTATACAGCACGTTTCTACATGATTAACTATCACATTCTGAAAAAACTATAGATTGAAACTTGTGTTTTCCATTGGTAGAGCATATAAATGTGATGTATAACCTCAGCACGGAGGACACTGAAAGAAAGTAATTCAGAATCACAATAGCGGTTAATTTTGAAGAATAACTGCAGTTTCATACTGCATGTCACTTACCATGAATTTCGGTTGTGGGCAGGGATTACAAGGAGGACAGCATGGTACCAACATGTAGTCTATTTTGGCCAATGGTGCAGGAATCGCGTATGGTACCTGATAGCAGGGATATGCCAATGCATTCAAGCAACTGGCAAAAGAGGGACAGGGGCAACAAGACATTTTCCACTTGAAATTTCAATTTTCTACAAGGATCATGACAAACGTGTCAAAAGTCGAATGATTTAGACTTTCGCCGACTAGATGTTCAAATCTTGGTTCAAACTCATCGGGATATTTTCGTGCTCTAGATGATAGGGCAGAAACACAGCAGAAATTTCATTACCAGTCACTATAGAAATGGACTGGAAATAAAATGCTATATTCAAATGCGAATTTCATGATGTCTTTATTGCATCCCACGTTTCATTCATTAGGTACCTTGAAACTTCATTCACCCTCTTCAACACCTTTTTTGAGGTATATCAATCGTCTCTCGTGTGCGAAAAAGAAGACGACATAGGTACAAATCTAGTTTCCATTTTTGAGCTAGAGAAAGCCAGAGATTCATTTTTCAGTATGAATGTCATTCAAAGCGGATGATTTTATTTTCAGTATGGAGAACATTCCCTGCAAAACAAACTGCTTTGATATTTGCAAAAAATTCGTGTACTTTCAGAAGAGAATAGGGTGACGCCAACTTTAAGTCAATAGTTGAAACTTCTCATACAGTTTTCATTTAAATTTTGGAAGTTAGATGGCGAAACATTCATTCAGTTCCTGACTACAACATATTTTGATATCCAATTTGAAAGGGAGATGATACAAATATCACTATAAAAACACGTTGTCTTAAATTTTGACATTTGTTAACTAGATAGTAGATATTCATATGACCTAACATGACATGGCAGAAAACGGATTTTCAATCACTAGAGAAATTTAATGATAAAAATGACTCATACTCAAATAAAGATTCCTTCTTTAGTGTCCTAGTAAGATTGAACAGAAAAGGATCCAATGTACAAGCATATTTTTTTATTATTGAATGATGAAGGGTTGGTTTTTAAGCGTAGAACGTTGTGAAGCTTTCTCCGCAAAAAATTCAGTTTTCATATTGGAAAACTGAAATTTTGTGAACCTACAGACAAATTGATGTGGCGCCATCTTTACAGTAATAATCGAAACTTCTCGAGCTTCATTTGGATTTTAAAAATAAGATGGCACAAGGATTATTTTATACCAATAATTGGTGTTTTGTCGTCTAGTGGCGTCTAGACGTTCGAACTCAAAGTAAGGAATATATACCATTGTTCATAGAGAAATATCTCTATAAGCAATGGTGATACATAATTTATGTGACCTGACATAAAAGAGGGCAGAGAATTGGTAGTCATCAGAGAAATCGGAGGGAAAGAAAATACGGTCTTCTCAAATGAGGTTTTTTCTGACTGAAATTTTCGAGTCAAGCCATTTGCAACATATTCAATTGGACATAAAATTACATGACTTTTCTCTGATAACCGGGTGCGATTCCCTATAGATAAAGCACAGCAATCAATTTGAACTTTTTTTAATTGAGACTTCGTTAGACTTAATTGTTACATTGTTACAAATCAAACTGCAAAACACCACCAGACTTCATGGACAAAACAAGCAGACCTTCTGGTTCACCTCTGAAAAACGAAACGAATATGTTAGTATAGGCAGTTAATAGACAAACGATATAAAAATATTTAACCTAGTTTTGAAAGTTATTTGTTTAGTAGGCAAAAAGTAGTAGATTGACTGCCGCGGCTAATTGTTCATAGCCGAAAGTAGCGAGGCTAGGAATATAAATGAATATTTACCAAATATAATAGAAAAGGACCACAAAAATAACAAAATGATGTTGAATAAAAATATTAGACACAAGAGAAAGTAATGAAAAATAATGTGAGACGTTTCAATAACAACACATGGTGAATTGAAAGGTCATAGATACAACTTGAAATATGTCTTCTAATAAACTTTTCATGACACAAAAATTATTCGCAAGAAAAGTAAACTCTAGCCTAGATTTCAAACCACATATATTTTGATCATCGATGATAAGAAACTTACTCTTTTTGAGCTACCGTTACTGGGACATGGGCAGCAAGCAGAAGCAGGAGGCAGGAAAAACGGGATGGTGTTTATTTGCTGGAAGTAGGTCTGGAACGGCATGTTGGGCATGCAATAAGGCACGTAATCTAACGGGTAGAAGATTTCTTTGCAGGACATGTTGTGGAAAGACACTGAAAATTTTGAGACGCGGCCTAAATAATTCTTTTGACGTTTTTTTTGATAAGTTATTTATTTCTTTTGTTTGACAGGAAGTGGATACCCTGGTGACCATCATAATCGGTCAAAATACGGTGCTCCGAGCACTCTCCAAAGGATAAATTCCACTTTTTTGCGTAATAAAATCAAAGAAATATTTGTGTTCCTAACCATTTTTACACCTTATTCCACCTCTTTGGACCTGTTTTCCTAGCCAATACTTCCAAATTTGGTATCCCTTGCACAACATATTGCAAATATCTTTCTACTATTGGTGAAACAAGGTTTGAAGGTGACATGTTGATGAAAATGAGAAGGTGAGGTAATTAGTCTTGCACGATAAGCAAGAAAGAAGAGAGAAAATGGCTTCCGCAAACCCCTAGGAAAATTTTACATTTCAGACAAAATTTTTAAAAGTCTAGATTTCCTTACTATGAGAAATTGATATTTCTTGTGTTCTACATAAATGATTTAGAACATAATGTTTATTTGCGAGTCGAAATACGAAGAGTAGGAGTTTATGAGTGATTTTCACCATTTTTAGAATGACCTTTCACGCTTGAGATTTATAAAACTAAGACTTCTTTGTTGGCCATTTGATAGCAATTTTTTTTTATATCTACTAAATTTGGCAGATGTGGGAGATGTATAGTCAAAGAGTGAAAGAAATCATCTTGTCCACAAATCAGGATTTTCGAATTTCATATCAAAAAGAACACACACTGTATCATCGAAACAGGGAATTAGTTGAATCCAAATGTTTGATAAAATTAAGATGTCTAGGACGGTGCTGGGACTGATGCGATATTGTTTAGAATTTTATGGCGACAATTTTCTGTCATTAGTGTCATTTTTACGTATCGTGGTGTGTTTCTCAATTTCATCGCTAGTTGACGCTAATTGGAAGTGCATAGTCAACCGATCGACCGACAAACTAACTATATTCTTTGATTCTAGCAGTCAACAAAATGAGCAAAATCTAATGTCATACTCATAAAAAACAAAATCGAATGAAAGGAAAACAATTATAGGGAATTTGACCAGTATTCTGAACGAATAATATAGATTGTTGATCAGTCAGCGTCCAAAAGTAAAAGTATAGCAAGCCGTCAGGTCGGACGTTTATACTATTCCTAGGAAATTTGTAACTCTTTTCGTTGCAAACGCCATCTGAACTGATTTGATGTCGAAAAGCCATGATGCTTATTATCATAGTAGGCATGTGTCGCCAAGTATACCCCAAAAATGACCAGGTATAACTCGCGGTACACCATCCTTCTAGACATCTTAGATAAAATCAACTGAGTTTCCACAACGACCAAACAACATTCAACAAATTGACGTTTCGAAACCAAAACTCAAACACCTCAAAATTCCTAGTAAAAACTCAATCAAACTCCAAAATGTCCAAAGGCAACGGAAAATGTTGCGAAGACATCGGCTGCTTATGCCAAGGGTGCTACCCCACCAGCTGCTGCGTCCCCGTGAGTGTTTGTCCCTGTCCCCCGCCGTGCCCTTGTCCCTGTGAACCAGTGTGTGTCCCCTGTGTGCCCCAGGCCTGCGTCTATGTCCCAGTCGTGACCCCGTGCTGCCCCTGCATTCCTTGTGACGGAAATGGAGGCAATGGAAACGGAAAGAGTGGAGGAGGTAGTTGTCCCTGTTAGTGCTGATGATGTGCAAGTCTTGTGTCTCTACTGTCTTTAAGTTTTAACTCAAAGTTAACTGTAATAAAATATTTTGAACTCGTGGTTTGTTATTTTCTATATGATAATAATCGGGTACCGCACAGCACCTACTTTTGAAAAAAACTTCTATCTCGAGCTGCTGAACACGAAACCTAAGTCAAAACGAGGCGTTCTCCCTTCGTTTCGAAGTTATGACCCTTCAAAGCTCGAGAGAAGGGCATATTCCACATTTTTTGCATGAAAACGATCAAAAACAAAACTCCTTTCGAACTCTGAAAGGTCGTAACTTTGGAACAAATGGAGAACGCTGGGTAAGAATGGGAAAAAAATTGTTGAGAGTTATTCCAGATTCATCAATTGATTTTATGCGTCATATTTAAGACTAGTTTTACATTTGTGTTCACTTGGCCGATAATAGTTCTATTCGATAATTTACTTGAAATATGACAACAATTTTAGTTATAGAATTATTAAGGACCAACGAAAAGGTGTGAGCGTCCTGCCAGGATGGAAGGGAACAGTATTTATTAATATGGGACAGACTGTTATTGAATTCGAATTCACAATAAAATCAATGACAAATGATCAGGATAGAAAAACCTCAAGATAATCTCGAAATATTCACAATAGTAATGGAAAAAATATTTCGTTAGAACTATTATTATACTGCCATTTGCAACCATTTCCAGAAGGAAAAGTCGCTATCCAAAATACATCACTGAATACCTTTCATAACATTATACAATATCAATCATTTCAATCAAAAGTCCGTTAAAAGAAAGATGAAATATATATACATACATATATATATATATATATATATATATATATATATATATATATATATATATATATATATATATATATATATATATATATATATACTAGATTTGGAAGTTCTCAGGTTTGCGGTCTGTTTACTAATAAAACTCATTTGTTCTTGATCTCAATATTTCGCTAATGGTTATTAGCTTCATCAGGAGAAAAGCTACAAAGAATATGACAAAATTGTACAAGATCAAATCGAAAATAACAGTTCTACTTACAATCATAGAATTGATATTCCTGGTGTGCTCATGGCCTTGGGAAACTGAATCAAACTACCCATGCTCTCATAGTTACTGCCTCACTTAAACTGAATCAGCTAGGCAAAATTCATGCCCCAGGCAATGATGTGATTAACGTTAATCTAAGGGTTTTTATAAGTAACCACATGTCTGTCCTTATTTTTAAATACTACAAAAGAGATTGAATAGAATTCAAAATATTGCAATAAATGTTGCTTAACTGACCTGTATCGGTTTTATAATTAAGTGTATTTGGTTTTTTGTTGATGTGGTACATTTCAAGAACCAACCGGGTTTTCTGGTTACTGACTCTGTCTAGGATTTTTACATTTGAATAATCGAATTGATGGCCGGTTTTTTGGGAGTGGTCGACTGCTGCACAAGAGTTTTTCCCTAGCCGGGCATCGCTCTTGTGGAGGGCTATTCTTTGTTTGAGCCACTGCGAGGTTATATCGGTTACATCTGCCACACGGAATTTCATATACCTATAACGTTGCTGTTAAGTGGGACAGGTCTTTTGTCTTTGACTTTCGAAAAGAGATCCGAAATTTTAGTTGTGTTGTATCTGGCTATTTTTATCTGTGAAAATTTTTTGAAAATATTTGTGATTTGGTGGGATAATTTGTCTACAAAAGGAATTGATTTGTATTTGAACTGTATGTTACAATCTTCAGTTGGTTCGTCATAGAAATTAGAGTTGTAAATTAGTTTCTTAGGATATGTTTAGGATACCCGTTGTTCGTGAAGATGTCGAATAATTTCTTTAGGTTCTGTTTTGAAAAAAGTTTCATGACAAATATGTGTGATTCTGTTCTTAGCAACAGGTTTCAATAGAGTTAAAAATATAGACAATGGAACTCCGAACCATTACCTTTTAGAATTCATTTTCTGGTAAATATCTTCTTACATATACAGGAAATAATCGCGAATCTTATTTCACATTTCATTTATCAATATTTGTCTAGGGATAAGAGTGTATCAATTTCAATACTACTGCTGTACAATACTAATACATGAAGGATATCTGATACCTGATATCGTGCTAGGAATCATAAGAAATCATAGGAAACTGCAAGACCTACAGTGTCAGTAAAATTCGACAAAAGCTTCGTATTTTGGAAAACTAGAATATTCTCATTCCAGATTGAGGATATCAGTGGTTGTTTTTGAATTATTCCTTAAAAAGTAGTCGATTTTCGTTTTTTTGATCTTAGCGCTTCCAGTTAAAAAAAAACAGTCATAGGAACTTTTCAATACTGTTTCTGCTATACATCTATACCTACTAATATTATAAAGAGGTTCGTTTGTAAGTTTGTTTGTAGGGAGAAATCTTCGAAAATACTGATCCGATTATAGAAATTCTTTCACCAACAGAATGATACACTATTCAGGAGTGATTGAACAATATCATTCCTAAAAGGGTGGAAAACGGGCGCAAACTTTGTATGGAACAACGTGATGCCTTAGTCCAATCTATTTTTCCACAGGTTCTTAAAACTGGAAAAGTCATCCCTATATTCAAAAAACGAGATATGACCTCAATGCAAAATTATCGTCCCATAACAGTACCATACGGGCTTTCAAAACTCTTCGAATATGCATATTTGAATCGACTACAATCATTTTTGAATCAATACTCCATTATAACTCCAAGGCAGCATGGATTTTGTTCAAATAAATCAACAAATACGGCAATGTTTTCCTTAATAAAGCAAGTAATCAAATACATTGAAGCAGGTGAATGTCCTGCAGTATTGCTGTGCGATTTGAGCCGTGCATTTGACTGTGTCAATCATCAAATATTAAAATCAAAACTGGAATATTGTGGTGTGGGAGGTGTTTCCCTCGAGTGGATAAACTCTTTTCTCCAAAACCGAGAACAATTTATGTCACTTCAGATGGTCAAGATTGATAAAACTTTCACGATCAATTCAGAATGCTTGAAATTGGAAATGGGTGTCCCACAGGGTTCCGTGTTGGGCTCTATTTTATTTGTTCTTTATGAGAATAACATTGGATCTACTATTACCGAAAGTCATTACACTGCTTATGCGGACGATTTTTCATTGCCTGTGTCAGCACCAAGTATGGGAGAATTGAGGGAAAAGTGTTTGAATACTATCAAACGATTTTCAGAATATTTTAAGAAACATGATCTATTTTTCAATACGGATAAAACGGAGGTAATTCATATTCATAATAGTCAGAATAAAATAGAAACACTTCAATTAGATATGGATAAAATTTCGTTGAAAAGTAAAAAAGACAACGTAAGGTTCTTGGGGATATATCTTGATGAATGCATGAATTGGAAAAGACATTGCCAGCAGTTAATATCTAAACTCAGTTCTTTGAGGTTTCTTTTCATGAATTTAAAAACGGTTTTGAATAGAGGTCAGTTACTCAACATCTACTATGCACAGGTAGATTCTAGAATTAGGTATGGTATTTGTTTCTGGGGTGGGTCAACCTCCGCGCAAGGTGTATTCATTGCACAAAAGCGAATACTTCGGAGCATGGCGGGTATTCCGGCGAGACAATCTTGTAGAAATCATTTTATGTACAAAATTTCAACTTTAGTATCCGTATACATATTCGAACTCTGTGTATATGTTTTTAAAAATAAATCGAATTTATGCTGAACAATAATGTTCATCAACACGATACAAGAATTAAACATTAATTTCATATACCATTTGCAAAACTTAAAGTTACCTACACTGCACCAGAATGCATAGGCTTGAAAATTTTTAATTGTCTTCCGGAGTATCTGAAGGCTTTGGAACAGTTTTATAAGTTTAAAAAAGAATTGAAAGCATTTCTATTGGACAAATGTTATTACACACTGTCAGAATATTTCAATGACTCATAGTAGTTTAAGTTAGGTTAGGTTAGTCATACGTCATACGCTTTGTACTTCTAATTGACAATTCCTATACAATTTTATATTGTCCTTGTGGAAATAAAGATAATTTATCTTATCTATCTAATCTACTTCAAATTTCACATAAAAATTCTATAGAAATGATGGAAGACGTGTTTCGTATTTTATTGAAATTCATCGCCTAACGGGGTTGAAAAAGGGTTAGATATTCATTAAATTTGAATTGAATGAAATTAATATTCCATATTATCTTTTTTCAGTCAATCGGTTCGATTGGAAAATATATTCTGGGATTTCTTCTCAGCTGACATTTTACTTTGGTAAGTTTAAAAAAAAATCCATCCATCAAGTATATTTCCCCAACTCATTTTATTCATGAAAAATATTGGAGAATGTAAACGATTGCAACATAAATAAACATCATATTCATCTATCATGTGTTCATGTAGTTCATTGTCCAACTATAGTATAGTTCCTGGTAGATTTTTTATTTTGAATTGTTGATTTCTCATTTCCGAGAAAAACCTTATTGGTATATTAGCCACAAGAATAAATAAAAGTTCAAAAAACCAGAGCTCACAGACGAAGCTACTCGATTGATCAACAAACACTTATGAACAGCTAAAAAAGATACAACTCACCGGAAACAAAAATGATAAGGGTGTTTTGTGTACAGGTTTTATAGATTATCTATAAAGTACCAGGTAAATATTCGTTAACTGTACAGTACCTAGTTTCTAAATAACGAATCAGAAGTCAAAATGTGGCGCTCTTCCTTCGTTCCGGAGTTATGGCCCTTCAAAGTTATGAACTGCATATTCCGCCTTCTTTTTCACACAAAAAAAACGATCAGAAACACGTTTTTATTCGTTATGAACCCGGTACACATCATTCCATCTTCTTCAGAACTTGTTACCGTTTATCAATATAAAACTCGAGAAATAATTTCCATAACGAATGAAAAGGTGTATCTGGCCGTTTTTTGGTGAAAAAAAACGACAGAATATGCCCTTTTTCCGAACTTCGAATAGCCATAACTTAAAAACGAAGGGAGAGCGCCGCGTTTTGACCTTAAATTCATGTTCAGCGACTAAAAATACAGTTTTTGCTAGCTTTTTTCGAAGCTACTTGCTGTGTGGTAAGGTTAACAGGTACCAAACTCTGTGAAGGTTAATTGACAAAAATATCCAAAACGAAACAAAACACCAAATCGTCAATTAAAAATCAGTTTATTGAATTTCCTCACGTTACCTACAAGTTCATCGTAATCGTACAATTGAATAGGACTACCTCTTCGAGTTCCAGGGCTGCTCCTTCACGCAGAATCGTCGATTCCGCGCCCCCTAGAAGATCAGCACCCCTTCGGGCAACAAGGGGGGCAGCAGGGGCCGCAAGGCATTACACACGGTACATACACACAAGGTACGCAGCAGGGCAAGCAGCAGGGCGAAGGGCAGCAGGGCACGCAGCAGGCCGGAGGGCAGCATGGAGAAGGGCAGCATGGCGCGGGGCAGCAAGACATTTTTCTTAGGTTTTAAATGCTCTTCGCATTGATTTTGCACTGGGAATTTTGGTGGTGTTGGCCGAAATTTTTGGATTATGTGTGACTTGTTTGGACGTTACTAGGGTGATGGTTCAGACAAATTCTCATGGGTTGCTCGCAGGGATTTGTCGATGTTTAGTGGTGCGTTTTGTTGACGAAGGTTCGATTTTGAGCCATGCGACAGTGACATTTTCTTGGTCCAATTTTTTAAATCACAGGAAGGAGCTTAGATAGGACACAGTTGCTTTAACCAAAATCTTTTGCGTCATATTCCTGTAACGTTTCTTGACCGTAGCTTTTTTACCCTTATTTCTAAGGGAGTAAAAACCCAAAAAATGAATTCCAGAACATTTTATCCCCTCAACGAACATTCGAACAATAATCAAAATTGCATGAATTAGACAAAACTATGAGAACTACCAATGTAGAAACTCTATTATCGCACGAGTTGAGAGAATTATCATATATTATTATTCTATTCAGAGATAAGGATAATACTTTGTCATTGCCTGTCTTGAAAGGATTTGAAGTGTTTTCATCTATTTTCCACATTATTAGCTTCATCATTAGTTTTCTGCCAGAATTTCAGTCAAACCATCGTTTATAGAGATATAGCATTGTTTATAGATATATAGTAAGTCAATGCCTGTGCCTGTATAAAAACGATTTGAAGCGTTTTTGTTACGCCATCTACAGTATAATTGTCAATATTTCCGTTTACTTGACAATACACGACAAAGTTTCCTACTAAGAAGGGAAAAATAGGTGCAGAGTTCTGTCTGTCAGTTCGACTGAAATGTTGAGAAAACGATAATGAAGCCTCAAAGCAGAGTTGACGAAAGAAGTTTATGAAAGAAATGAAAGTCTAATCATTAAAATAATCTCCAAAACATGAATGATCTACGACATCGACCAGAAATTACACTTCTGTTTCTGAGTTGATTGCCATCTTTTAGTATTATGTATAAGTTATCAAGAAAATGTGTGACTCAGGCTACTAAGTCCATTAGAAAAATAAAAGAAATGACATGACTTTGAGTAGTATCCATCCCTTCAAATGATATTTCAAAAAAGTTGACTAACTATATCTCTATAAACAATGGATAATAGAGCCAACCATATGGAAATGTAATTTGAAGGATTGGATACCAAGGGTAGATGACACTAGTGATTTCGTTTCCATCAAGATGAATAAAAACTCTGGTGCGTTGACCGATATGCTTTTGTTTAGCCAATTCCTTTCGATCTGAGAAATCGAAGAGTAAACTTACATTTCTTGACGGTAGGTGGTGTTGAGGTGGTGATACAAATGCGATTTTCTAAGGGTACATTTTCACTGAGGCGGCAGCTTACGAGTGATTTTCGATACCGGCGGTCTCATTGGATAAACTCTTGCGGGATCTTTCGTTCACCAATAGAATTATCAGTATTCAAAATACGTAAGGTCAAGTTCGTCTAATAAAAAGCTATTAATTTTTTTGAAATTTTGATTTGAATTTGAATGTTCCTTCAAATAATATTCAAAATATTATACCTAGTTCTTGTTTCTTTTCACGTTTTTCTTGTTTATATTCTTTTTAAGTGTTTATCGTAGCTGTTCCTGTATTTGTTTGATTTCATAGTGATAGTTGGATTTATTATGAACCGATTCATAAAGCTCAAAATAAAACGGTCGTGTAACGTGTAGGTATTACTTATCTCTCATATCATAGGCTCGTAATCACATTAAAATTGCATTTTTTTTTAACACTGAAGAAAAAAGTACTTACCTATCTTCGGTTCCTCAGAAAGTAGAAAGATAAGATATCAATACTTTCCAGTTTCACTCACAACTATTGTTTCGGAAGATTCAAAATCACATTACAATCACTAAGTTTTTGATTTATTTTTCATCAAATTGAAAGCAAAAGGAATACCTTACAATCAGTCAAAATGTGATGACTACATAATTTCTAGCATTTCGCGGGAAAGCAAGAAATTGCATGCAGAACATGAGACCATGAAATAAACATAACCTATATATCTATAAATTATCGAATAGCCGTCGAGAAAACTGATATAATGGCATCACAGTTTAAATAAAAATCACGTAAGGTGCGCCTTTGAAGCAAACTCTCGAAGGTAACTCTTCAGTTAAAATTGATCAAAATCAAGATAGCGAAAAGTCGAGAAAACTTGCTTACAATCTATTAGGTATAAGTCAACACACCAGGGTTTTTATTCATCTTGGACTCAGGCTACGACGTCCATTAGAAAAACGAAAGAAAAGACATGACTTTGAGTAGTATCCATCCCTTCAAATGATATTTTCAAAAATTTGACTAACTATATCTCTATAAACAATGGATATAGTTAGCCAACCATATGGAAATATCATTTGAAGGATTGGATACCAAGGGTAGATGGCACTAGTGATTTCGTTTCCATGTCATGCATTACCTTTCATTTTTCTTGCGGCCGTCGTATCTTGAATCAAACTTTTTTTTTGAAGAGTTATACAAAATGCCATAAGATGGCAGTCAATTAAGAAACACAAGTAGACTTTTTTGTCAATGACGTGGAGCATTCATGCTCTGAAGATGATTTTAATGCCTAAACTTTCATTTCCCTCATGAACTTTTATCGTCAACTCTATTTTGTAGTTTCATTATCTTTCTTTAACATTTCAGTCAACCTAACAGATAGAACTGTGCACCTATTTTTCCCTTTAGAGAGGGAAACTTGGTCGTACATCGTCATTGTAGGGTAGATGGCGTAACAAAAACGATTCAAAGCAAATTTTACACAGACATTGACTAACTTATTTCTACATTGTTTATAGAGATGTAGTTGAATTTCTTTCGTTTTTCTTACGGTCGTCGTAGCCTGAATCGAACATTTTTTCGATAACTTATACTTCTATGGACAAATCTATTTTGAAGCTTCATTATCTTTCTTTCAACACTTCAGTCAAACTGACAGACAGAACTCTGCACCTATTTTCCCCTTCAGAACAGGAAACTTTGTTTTGCATTGTCAAGTAAAGGGAATTATCTACATTGTAGTGTAGATGGCGTAACAAAAAAGCTTCAAATCCTTTTTGCACAGGCATTGACTAACTATATCTCTAACAATGATTTTTATGAAAAACTTCACCAGGAATTCTCAAGTAAACGACAATATCGACATGATAGTGTAGATGGCGTCACGAAAGCCCTTCAAATGGTTGATACTCAGACATTGGATAATTGTCCTATTTCTCTATAAACAATGGCATTAGTTCATATCAAAAACGGCAGATACGTACCTGAAAAAAATCAGAACTTGGATCTCCTCACCCTGATATATAGCACAGTGCGGAGCGATCGAAAACGTCAAAAGTGACGTTAATTTCACTCCAAGATTCAATGAAACGCACCTTCTCAACGCCAACTTTTCGAAAAGTCCCGGACGACGAATTTTGACAGTTGCGCGAAACAAAATTATAAACAAATTTTTGTGTACATCTTCACGGTTCGTTTTGGTGCGTCCCTCAAATTTTAGTTCATTTTCTGTTTGTGTTCGTCCAAATTCCACGTGTAAATATGGCCTGCACGGACGGCGCTCTGTTGGGGAAGCTGAAGGCCTTGGTGCGGGACATTGAAGGAGAGTAAGTAATAGAAATGCCATTTCGATATGCGTTGAACATTTCAATATGCTGTGCCTCTGATGATCGGACATTGGTGTATATTCCCCATTATTTTTTCTACAATATTACGATGGGAGATTTTACTTTCTGAGTTCTATTTTTATTGTAAAACTCGAATATTTTTCCAAACGATTTGGTGTTTAGAATATGGTGGGTTAAATGAACACAATTCACTGGATAATGCACAATTCATAATTTAATGGATACATCTAATATACAATGCATAAGAGGGTATAATACTTCGTCGCTATGAGCACCTTTTTTTGAATTGTTTGTGGAACTTACATATTTCGGTCTCTACAAAAAATTCAAATGAAATTTTCAGAGATGCAGGTCCATTTTGTTGTAAACCTCCATAATTTTTTTCACACTCCTCTGTTGCGAATTCCTCACTCTCCTCTGTTGCGAAATCCTCACCCTGCAATGTTCGGAATATGGACAAATTACGTCTTTTTTGCAGAAAATTTTTTTATTGTTCAGGTGGGGGGTAGACCCAGTACAGATTATCTCACCTTTACTTCTCACGAAACTATAACCATTTTTCGACATGAAAGTCCGAAAAAAAAAATTTTTGAATTTCATTTTCAATTTTGATCAAGTCTAACTACCAAAGTATAATTGTGCGAAAAAACAGATTGGAAACAAACTACTTTCACGCTCTTCAGCCATGCAAGTTCATTGCCAAAATTAAAAATAGTGTTGATACTCTCAGAAGAAATAGTTTTTCTAAATATCTTACCTATCTCAGACCAAACAAATGTCCGCCACTGATATTCTGTAATCGTTGTTTTTTTTTCGCATTGAGCAACTGGAAATTCAACTATTTTAGTGCAGCATTTTTACCGTATCTTGCTTGGTTTTTGAGCAGAAAAATCACTTAATTGCAGTACCTGGGACAACCAGATGAAAATAATTGAACTACCAACACATCAATAACTGAGGTGAACTTGTTATTTTTCCATATCAGTATTCATATAAAACTGCCAAGTTTCAACGTCATATCAGTTTGTATCTTGTTCTTTAAGATTCATTATATCCATATCCCGTTGAAATAATTTTTCATTTTGTACCAGGGAAATGCAATTCAGTGATTTTTCTTTCTCAAAAACAAAGCAAGATACGAAAATATTCCGGAAAAAAAGTTGTGAATTCAGTTGCTCAATGCGCCAAAAAAAATCAAATTGTAAATAATCGGTGGCGCACAATTTTTTGGCCAGGAATACTGCTTCGGGTGCCTTTCAGGACGCCAGTTGACATAATGATTTCAGTCAGGGCTGAATTAGACCCTCATCACTACCCCAAATAAAACTGCAAAATATCAAAAAAGTCGACTGAAGGATTATTAAGAAAAAACTATTTCTTCTGAGAAAGTTGACTCCACATATCTTGAAAACGAAGCATAATCATATCCATGTTAACTTTTCGTCTTAGAAATACCCAAAAAAAAATCAACCCTACAAGTTTGGCCACGTACTTACGTAACACCCTGTGTATAGAACAATCTATCTGGAACGCAAAAATATACAGGACGTTCAATTTTTGCAAAAATGTTTTTTTGAATTCCGTTCACTCTTTCAGTAGCTGCTGTTGTCCCAAAAAATATACAGGGCGTTCAATTTTTGAAAAAAATATTTTTTGAATTTCGTTCACATTTTCAGTAGCGGCTGTTGTCCCAGAAAATATGCAGGACGTTCAATTTTTGAAAAAATATGTTTTTTTAAATTTCGTTCACATTTTCAGTAGCGGCTGTTGTCCCAAAAAATCAACGTTCAATTTTTGAAAAAATATGTTTTTTTTAATTTCGTTCACTCTTTCAGTAACGGCTGTTGTCCCTGCCCTCCTGCGTGCGTCCCGATCCCGCCGAACACCCAACCGTTCGCCACCTGTTGCATGGTGTGCCCGCCCCCTATTCTAGCGCCGACCATTCCGGAGCCCGTCAAACCCCTTCGACTCCCCTGCCCCACGGATAACGGAAATCAGGTAGGTGAGAGCTTCAAAAAAAAAAATGTAGAATTGACGAGGTACCTTGGCAACCATATTCAAGAAAATACTGATGGTAGCCTGCTATGAGACCGCCGCGATCGCCAGACCTTCGCTATTTCATAAAAGCTGATAAATAAAATTAAAAAAATAAAATAAATGAAAGTTTCCTTGCGCGTGTCCCCAATATAAGTAAGAACAATCAGAAACTATGGAGTTTGGATCTTGATTACTTAGGCAGCGAGGATTCTTTTCCAAGTCATGTGGTTTCTTTCATTTTTAGTAGATCATTGATATTTTTATAGGTATTTCCAGGCCTAAACTTTCATTTTCCGTAAAAAAATTTATTGTCAACACTGCTTTGAAGGTTCGTCAGATTCCTGTCAATATTTCAGTCAACCATTGTGCCAAACTGACAAAATATGTATCTGCATCTGCTTTACCCTAGAGAGGACAACTTTGTCTCACATTGTCAAGTTAACTGAAATATCGACATTATAGTGTGGAAGGCGTCACAAAACGCATCAAATACTGTCAAACGTAAGTATAATCACAATTTAATGAAGTTTAGGGGTGTCTGGCAGGGGCTTGAAACCGTAGTGAGTGTCTGGCAATGTATGATGTGATTTCTAACATCATTCCGGAAATGATATGAAAATACTAAGCTTGATACTCTGACGAAAGTGAGTTACTATTTCATACACCTTTGACTAAGTGGTGTCTGACCAGGTAACCATCATCCAAACTTCATAGTCAGTGATCGTTCTCACCTGTGTTGAAGAAATGCGCAGAGAACCTTCCACCAAATTTTTTTTCACAGTAAATTCTGTAACTAAACCGTAATTTGAAGAAAAATGAGAGCATAATGTAAGTCTTCTTTCAATAGTGGCAGCGTGAATTCCCACGAAGGCTCTTCTTTGAACACAAAAGGTCGAAAATTTGATGCCGAAAAGATTTTCATGATTTATAGGTTTGCCTCACTCGGATCAAGCATGGAATATCACTTGTAGTCCAGTAAATGAAGGGACGAACCTGTGAATAAGTTTATGAGTTCATCACTTGTGGATCAATTTGTAGGTCGTCACAGATGTTTTCAAAGGACCCAAAACTCAATACGATTGCGTTCATGGAAATGGCCGAAAATGGCCCCCCAAAACCCAGAAAAATGGGTTTCCCGCCAATATCTGACTAAATATACGACCTAGAGAATTTTCGTTCATTCAAAAATCGAAGATCATTATCTACAAAAATGACCCTTATCATTTTTTCCGAAAACTCAACAGTTTTCGAGATAAAGAGACCCAAAACTCTCCTCATTTCAGCTGCCGCTTTCTCTATTGGAATTCTGTTGTCTATGCTTTCTCTTGGAGGCGGGCGGACGAATTGTTTCATAACTCAGGCAAAAACTGACATTTTTCAATGATTCAAAGTTCAAGATAATGAGGAAACCCGTTAATATCATTCCACGAGTTTCGGAGTTCTTTCTTATTTGGCAAAAAATTTAATAAGCTGTGAAAGTTTTTTTCCGCACCATTTCGACACTGTTTCATTAATTTGTTTACATTTTTTTCAAAAATAGTCTTTTATCGGAAATGAAACAGTGTCGAAATGGTGCGGAAAAAACTTTCACAGCTTATTAAATCTTTTTGCCAAAAAAGAAAGAACTTCGAAATACATGGAATGATAGCTACGGGTTTCCTCATTATCTTGAACTTTGAATCATTGAAAAATGTCAGTTTTTGCCTGAGTTATGAAACAATTCGTCCGCTCGCCTCCAAGCGAATGCATAGATAACAGAATTCCTATAGAGGAAGCGGCAGCTGAAATGAGGAGAGTTTTGGGTCCCTTTATCTAAAAAATTGTTGAATTTTCGGAAAAAATTATAAGGGTCATTACATAATCAGAGAATAACTATAAGCACAAAATCATGATAAGAAGTATTTGAAGTGGAATATTCAGAAATATGTATGAACGAACATACTAATAAGCAGTCAAAAATAAAATTGCTTTGAGCAAAGGCCAATTGAGCGAAAAAAAAGTAAATAAATAAAAAAACTATGTGTAGGAAAATGTTTTTTTAATTAGCCATTAGCTGAATAAAGACTTTCAATCTCTGTTTGAATTTTATTTTCGATTGATATTCTTTTATTTCGTTTGGAATTATATATAGCACCACTATGATATATTGTTTTTTGCCAATATCTGATTGAATTTTATTCTTTGCCAATAATTTTTTTTGTCTTGTAGTGATTGTGAATATGACAAATTTCGTTGAAAATAAGATTAGATTTTGTAGTATTATTTCTGATAGAATATCAACTTCTCCGCGCATTTTTTAGAAAACACGGAGCCTGTTTCATAAAAGTACAAGTCTTGTAGCTACAAGAGAAACACAAAGAAACACGATGCTAAATAATTGTTTTTACTCGTTTTTTACCTGTACCTACATGGTGTTTCTCTTGTAGCTACAAGACTTGTGCTTTTATGAAACAGGTCCCTGGTCTTCATCTACTATCGGATATAAAACAGCTCATACTTGGCAGGAAACTATTTCGTCAAGAAGAACATATTGTGATGGGCCAGAACACTCTTATTGTTCGTTCCTGAGAAAGCGCAGCTCACTCTGATCGTGAACTTATGATATTTTGGACGTATCAGCGCCATCTAACGGTGCACTATTACTTTCGCCATACAAATCGTTGTTTTTTTTTCTTTTCAGAACTATATGACAGATGAAGAAGCGGAACGAACGCGTTACGCCAACTTTTACAACAACTACAACATCGATTGGCACGCGGACGGAGCCAACTGCGATAGCCAGCCCCCCTGCGATCCCAGAAAAGACAGATGCAAAGGCGTCACTTCCGACGGAAAGAATCCCTGCTGCGAGGACTATAGAAGGTATACTTTCTTTCTTAAGTATTGATTTGATTTACTGAACCGGTTATTACGATTATTCCTGCACCCCGGCTTCAAACTCCCTCCCCACCAAACCGAAAAATCACTTATATCATTATTGGTATCAAGTGATCCTTCAACAGAGTCGTAGAAACTGGCATCAGATTTATAGAAATCCCAGTTTTTCCACTGATGCGATATTATGAAATCGAAAGCACTGAGTTCTTCCTAAATTCAAGTTCTTCGAAAAATTTCTCAAAATTCATTATTTAGGAATACCTACCATATTACTCTCTAATCCAGTCTCAGATGAATTATGGAATTCTTAGTTATTGAGGGGGGGGGGGAATGGCACTTAATTCAAACCATTCCTCAAAAATATTTTCTGAAAATTATATATGGAGAAATTATAAGATATTCTCCTGACCTTCTCTAAATCTGAAAACAAAAAATGATGAAACAAAAAAGTTATACATTCACTAGTTCATATCTATATGACATTGTACTACAGGAAATTGAAAAAATTACATCGTTTATATCCTCCTAAAAGACTGAAAGAATGGATACTCCCATCTCACAGAAAAATGTTTCATGAAATATTGAAAACTAACTAATCATATCTGTTTCGGTATCAATAATTTTTTCGCATTTCTCACATGAATAATACGAGTATCCTAAAACAAGTTTTGTTTCATGGTTTTTTATATTTAATTAATGTTTTCGATTTTTATTATCGTATATCTGTTTGTTAATAATGAACATTATTATTATTACTCGACACTGTGGATTTCAGACCATCCACATTTTTCCATTTTTCAATAAATGGAGCAAAATTGAAGTCTCTCATAAATTAAAAGAACAATTTATGGTGACATTAAAGAAATGAAACTTCACTTGAAAGTTTAATTTTGCTAAAAAATAAGAAGCCCCACTTCAGTTGTCGCCACGTGATAAATAAATACCCTGGACCTCTGTCAAATTTAATATTTTCAATACAAATTTTTCTGAAATTGTTAAAGATATTTCGGGAAAACTTTCTTCAGTTTTCAATTGCATATCTCTCATCCAAATTACAAATCCTCACTGTCTCTTCTAATTCAAGCATTTTTTGAATTTTTTTGATAAACCAATTTACTGAAATATGATTCATATTCCCTAACTTCGATTAATAAAATATCAATGTGCAATATCTTTTCCTGAAAATATTTTATATTGTACTGTTTGAACGTCATTTTTTGTGGTGGATCGATATTTGTTCCGTAGTTTTCTACTTTCACTCCTAGGAATATTATTTAGAATCCGACAGTTCCTTCCTAAAAAATATCTAAGGTGTATTTATTTCTGTTTGATATATTTAAGATGCCTAGGAGTCCTGGTGATTCAACTGATTAGATTTTGTTTAGATTTTTGTGGCGAAAAAAACAATCGACGCTTTCGAAGGTTTTCCCTATTTTTTCGGTAGAGGGCGTTATGTTCCCATTTTTCAAATTTGATGACAAGTGTCAAGTTTATTGTAATATTGTCATGTCAGTTTGAAATTTTGATGTTTACGAAGTTTTTATCGTGTTTATTTGTTGATTTCATTGCTTTTAAATATCGAAACGTTGTTACTGGTATCTCATTGTCCACCCATTATCCTTTAGGTTGCGATCTCTTCTCGCTAGCCAATCAAATAAAAGTGGAAAAACCCGACTGCACATTATTTTCACTTAGTGCAAATTTAGCTTCAGACAAGACTGACAAGAGCGTGTTGGCGACATCTGTACATATTGTACGGAAACCTCCAAAAGCTCAATTATGCACCAAAAATCAAGCAATCCAGATTTCGCCACTTTTATCCAAAACTTCTACAGGTATAAGTAAACACACCTGGGGCCTGATTCTCAAATGTCTATTACCTTCTGTCGCATGCGACAAAATATCCCCATCTCTTTTCAATGCAAGAATAATCAAAGCGACGCACTGATTTTGTCGCATGCGACATTGAATGTCGACGTTTGAGAATCAGGCCCCAGGGTTTCCAGGCATCTCAGATATATTCAAATCTCCAGTATTTGATATCAATTTGGAGAAGAGCCAATACATCGGTATTGAATCCTCTCGAAGAACAACGAAATAAAATTATAAAGTGTATATTCAAATTACCGTATCTTGAACCATCCTCAAATTTATATAAACCGCATGGTCTTTCGAATATTCAATCTGCTATTCAATTAAAAATTTGTTGTTTTATACATTCAGTTAGAAGAAAAATCAAACATTCAACTATGAACTTTAGTGAAATTAATACAATTCATGATCATAATACGAGACAAACCAAACAACTATTTGTTGAACCTTATCGTTCTAAATTTGGAGAGAAATCAATATAATCATTTTGGTGTTAAAATCCACAATAATCTTCCAGAAAGACTGAAAATGATTCCGAAAACAACAAAATTCAAATCTGAATTGAAAAAATGTTTGCTCTCTTGTTGAAATTCTGATCTCCATACATGATTAAAATTTTTCATTTATACAACTTTCATTTTTATTCTCACATAATGTAATTATTCATTTGTGTTGTACACCGTTTTATTTTGTGTTATAAAATTTGTAGTTTGTTATTGATTGAATACTTTCAATAAAGTTCGTAAATATAATTAAATTACAGTTTGGCTCTTCTAGCATCTAGACTACTGGGATATTTCTTTCACTGACTATCATTTGCATTCACAGAAAGAGGAACAACGTCCCAGACAAGGGCTGCCCCACCGGCTTCAAACCGTGCACGATGAAGCTGTCGCCTCCTCCCAACTGCCACCCTTGCGGAGTGTGGTGCGCAGAGATCCAGCCGTGTCCGCCGAAGCCGAAGAAAAAAGTAAGTGAACGCACTCTGGGAGTGAAGTACAGTACTAGAATGGTTGCAATAAAAACAGCGCAATAGGTTTTCGGTGGTTCCGCAAGAATCGGTTTCGGGGCCCGTTCATTCAAACAACCACAACCGGTGACCCTTTTTTTAGAGATCAATTACCCTTATGCCAAACTGAACCCCGTGAGCGAAACGCGCGTCGAGTGCAAACTCTTTCACCAAAGGTTTACAACCGGTAAACGATGAGAATCTGCCGAATTGAAGGGGTATTCTATAAGCGCCATTTTCTTTGTGTTTTGAGATTTCATGTTTTTTTCCGACAGAGGCTGCGGAAATGAACTAGAACACACTTTATCACATTCTTCTCATGAATATAGTCTGGTTTATGAAAGTTGGAATGCATTTTTCTCGTCCGAGGCTTCAGAAATATAAATAGTTATATTACACACCGAGGTGGGAAGTGATTCATTCCTGTCGTGAGATCAGTTAGTTAACCGAGACGCAAAGCGTTTAGGTTTGCTATGATCTCGAGACAAGAATGAAACTTCCTACCGAGGTTTGTATACTATTTTATTTAGAACCATCATATTTCGATTAAAATTAATAAATCTCTGTTTCGTTCTGAACGTATCTAAAATATTACATTTAACGACAAATTACCAATGGCTCGCGGTTTTCTCAGAATAATCAAGTAGATATATTGTTACCGTGACTACGGGGTATACAATTGTCACCAATATAAATAAATGTCAGATAAAGTCAATAAATAAATCAGGGAAAGTCGTATTTCGTGTAAATAAATTTATCAAAACATTGTTAAATGATTAAAATTTGCATTCCCAACGTGTGCATGCTGAGCAGGAAGGAAGACAAGAAGAAGAAGACAAGAAGCATTTCTTGTCACCCTTCCTGCTCAACATGCAGCACGTTGGGAATCCAAATTTAAATCATTTAACAATGTTTTAATAGAAAAATTTCAATTGTCAACCCAAAAGGGCACTGATTTTAACTTTGATGTTTATTCAATGTAATGTCTCACGATTATTTTTGATTGTGAAGATTTTCCTGTAAATACCTAGACGAGTATAGCACTGAAAATGGCTTAATAGCCGAAAGCGCTCTGCGATTTTTAAATAAATTTATTTACACGAAATACGACTTTCCCTGATTTATCAGTCACGTGTATGCAGCACCAACAAATCTCACCAAAGTCAATAAATGACAGATAAAATCTAGAATAGATGAAATGAGGGCGGGAAGAACAAGTGTGTAATGTGACACTTCCCAACCAGGGCTGCTCCTGGCTATACAATTGTACGAATTGCTATACAATTCAATATTATTTCGTACATGCATACCACATTGACGAAAAGCATACATTTTGACTTCATTTGGTTTTGCATTAAGTCATTGATTCGAACGATGACACGGTTACATATTTACAAATTTCAATCACTTCGATATTCGAATAATCTGTCTATCTCTGTCTTCCGTCTCATTATGACAGGCGTGTCCCGTGTGTCCGTCTGTCATAGAATTCATAGATCTCGCCCACAGAGCACAACTTAATTTTCAGATCAGTCAAATCTGTCGAAAATTGCTGGCGCTAAAAGAAAAATGAATGCACAGTGAGATAAGATAAATATATATTTATGAATGGTAGTTGATAGTTTAAACTAATTGAAGCCTGAAATGAGAGAATAGAGCGGTAAATAACCAGTTATCATGCATTTGAATCACCAACTTCAAGTCAGAATTTTCAATTAATATTAATGCAAATAGTAATCCAATCAATATATTTGTAATAATCACTTCAAAATATTTACATTTCACATACGATGGCGTATCTGCGCATGCGCAAAACGCTTTATTACATCTTTGAATCATGCGGAAAGCTGTCACTTGTCAATTATTCCGATGATAGTGTTGGCGACCATTGATGCTATACAATTCTGGCGAAAAGCATACATTTTCATCTGTCATTTTCGTACAATAATTTTTTGCCTTGGAGCAGCACTGTTCCCAACCTTCAATGACGTTAGTAATGACAGCATTACATATATGGTAGTAAATAAAAATGTTTTTGAAATTATGAAAGAAATAAAATAAAAAAACTACACCCTCTACTGATAGGAACGTGTATATTATTCAAAGATGTTCAATTCATTCACAATAAGGACGAAAAAGTCCATCTGAAACAGCTACTCCCTATATGGCACCACGGGCACTGGGTTACATCGAAATCACTTTTTATTCTCAATTTGTGTACCAAGCATATGAAAATTCAATCGAATAGATGGCATATATAGAAGATGTCTCACAATGAAGCAAAATAGAGAGCTATTCGTAGAAAAAATCGAATTCACCAGGATGATATTGAAGCCCAGACAACATCTTGTTTCGCTCAGAGACAACTATCTCCTGTGGAAAAATGGATAACATACGGAACATTTCCACTACAAAATCCAAACAATTCCAAAATATTTATCTGGTGACAAGTCTGTCATCAGTTTTATTTGACATTTTGGTGGCATTCATTCTTTTGAGCAAGAAAAAGTTTCTATGTAACCCAGTACCGGTCGTGCCATATTTTTTTTCCGCTCCGTGGAAGCCGTCTGACCTGTCTTTCACAGCCAGGTCTCCAGGTCTCGCTTTACTTCCCTATATTTCATGACACCCATTCCAACAGCCTTGTCCCCTGCACAAGTTTGTGCAGGTTGATTGCTGGGTGTTTGTCATATTCTTCTGGATCCCTGTTATAATCCTAATTTGATTCCTGTTACACTGAAGCAGGTCTTCAGTCTTTTTCTTCAATGGTCCTTTTATGAAAGTTCTCCCGTGAACACTACTAGGTAGATTTTCCCAGTAATCTCTGTGTTTTGTTCTCACCCAATTCCTTATATGATTCCGTACCATCGTTTTGGGTACCCCCACTGCTGGTTCGGGTCCAGTATATGGTGTCGATGATCCTTGCCTTGCAAGCTCATCGGCTTTTTCATTGCCTGTGATACCTGAGTGACCTGGGACCCATTGTAGCGTAAGTCTTTTATGGTCTGCCAGATTTTTCAGTTCCTCGCGGCATTCCCATACCAGTCTAGATGTCACTCTGGGGTTTTTCAATGCCCTAAGTGCAGCTTGGCTGTCCGTAAAAATATTGATCCTCCCATTTCGTTGGGACCTCAGATTGATTGTTCTCGCGCATTGGAGTATAGCATACATTTCTGCTTGAAAAACAGATGTGTATTGTCCGAGCGGGTAGCTGTACCCTAGGTTCCTCCCCGCACAGTATACACCGGCCCTTCTACCCTGTTCCGTCTTGGATCCATCTGTGAACCAGTTGCTCCAGCAGGGCTTGATTTCAGGGGCATTGTCTTTTTGCCACTCTTCACGATCTCCCATCATTACTGGGAAGTTCGTGTTGAATGTAAATTTGGGTACCATGTGGTCCGTATTCATGTCGTGCCATATAGGCAGAGGAGTAGCTATTTTTAATGGACTCTCTTTTTCAATTTATGAATTAATCAAACGTCTAAGAATGATATACATACTTATCAACAGAGAGTGTTTATATTTTTTTATCTTACTTCTTTCATAGAATTCCTATTTTTCGATTCGGGGAAGAAAGAAAACAAAAAATAATTCTTCAAACTTCATTCTCTGCACAAAAATACCCAAGTTCCCAAATATATCGTATGGTCTAGTGAAAATATAAGTTTTTAATCGAAATTCCTTACTTGGAGTTCCACTCCCGTTCAAACCTGAAGCGATATGCTGCTGTTATATCAAAAGTACACGGTGGTGACGACAGGCCCGAAGACCGACCCTTGCGGCACACCGACACAAAAATTTTTCATACACCTAGTCGACGAATCGAAACAAACAAATCGAGCCTATAGAATGCAACATTCTCTTACTCTAACTTCTAGAACCAGAAATACGTGCCGGGAAGATGCACGAGGCCCTGCTGCAAGCATTGGAAGCCGAAAGACGGTGAATGCAAATACGACGATCCTTGCAAGGCGGACTGCTTCAACCACCCGCCCGGAATGAAACCGAAAAAAGTCCGGTGAACGTTCTTCTTTTTTTTTCAGACACAGCAGAGGAATTGTGGGAACTGTTAGGGGGTTACCTTCCGCAAGGTTTTCTCGGTTCGTGAGATGTCATCCGTGTTAAGCATAAGTTGTAAAAGTGGGGTTGTTCCGAAAACTGCGATGGGGAATGCGGGAGTAGATGTGCTGTGGGGGTTCACCGACAAATTTGTATCGTTTCTCCTGAGCAGGTTAATTCTTGTACCGCTCGACCAATCAGCGTTTACTATGACTACCGCACGGCCAATAGTTCATCGTACGCTTTCTGACGTCTACAAATGTTTTATAGCTTCTCGATTTCTGTTTTCTATAATTTACTTCAAAATTCAGTTTCGACGTTTTTTTTCATTTCTAGATACAGTTTTTGGCATGCAAAGAATCTCTTCGCGTTTATAGATGCGTTTTTGTTTTATTGACGTTTTGTTTTCAAAGCCATTATCATTTTTGAAAAATTCCAATGGAGTACAAACCGGACAAAAGCATGAACAAACACTAAGGGAGTATCTGAAATTATCATAGAACTTTTGGAAAATCATAATATCGTTCAGACGTTTTTAGAAATTTTGAACGTTTCATTGATGTTTATGAAACTCCTTTGGACGTCTGTATACGCTTTTGGCTACTTCTCTGGCGTTCCTATATGATTCATTTAAAAAAAAGTCGAAGAAGCGAGACGAGCATTTATGAAAGCGGAAAAGATTCTGGAAATGTTAATAAGCATCTGAAAAAGATGAAAAGCTGAAAAGCGTCAAGATGCTTTTTGGATTTCGTAGACGCTTGATATCCATACAAATAATTTCGAAAGTTTCCAGATTTTAACTGTATTCACTGATGCTCGAGAATATTCTTCAAACGTTTATGAGCGTTACAAAAAGCAAAAAAAAAAGATGAACAAACGCCAAAACGTATCGAAAAGTGTCAAGAAACCTCCGGGAAAGTAAAAAAGCGTGGACGTTTCTTAAACTTTCGAGACAATCTTGAAGTGAAATCAATAATTAATGTCAAGATATTTATAAACGTTTTCCTTGATATTCTTTGGGTTGTTTTGGAAGTTTTTTCGTTTTCAAAAATTTTCTTTCTTTGAGGTTTCTGGTTATTTTTTACTTTCGTAAAAACAAGCGAAGGATAAGAAACTCTACAGTCTCTGTATAAACGTCAAATGTGTTAGCGTTTGTGAAAGTCACGAAAAACGAATAAGAATATCAACAAAAGTTAAGAAATATTAGAGGACGTCTAATGGAGTTTGGGGACTATATATTTCAAAGTAGTCATACTGAAATAGGATTGTTTGAGGGTGAAAATATCATACAAAATGAACTAGCACAAGAATCGATTTGTCGGTGATTCCTCACAGCATTTTTGCAAAAAGTATGCAACAGAAGTTAGGTTAAAAGTGTCAAGATTTTCCGTTTTCAATCAAGAGAAAAATGTACTTTGAAGTTTCTTGTAAGGTTTTCACTGCGAGGTTTATGAAACCGCGACAGGTGTTTTGCTATACAATGGCTCCTGAAATGATCATTCCTGCTCGAGCTGATGCATAGCAAAAGACCTGTCGCGGTTTTGTTAACCTCATTATAGTACAGTAAAACTGTATAATTCTCGAAAGTTCCATAGCTTTAAAGACAGATGAAGCCTTCAGAAAATTCCACGGTCGAAGATAAGAGACTTTCATTTTCGAATCTGATGAGGCCTACTATGAGTGAAATACAAGTCAATGAGATTTTAGGAATATGATTTTTTTTAACCGTAACGAGTTGAAAGTGCTTTGACTCGTTATTAGATGGATCATGATAGAATAATGAATGAAATGTATGGAACGGACCAATACACTGTCTAACTTTTTTCTTTAGTGAAAGAAAATGGAAAATCTATAGGAATTTCAATAAATGAACATCAATAGGCATTTTATACATAAAGTTGAATTATTTCAAAGTTTTCAAATCGGCCTTATTGGATTATAACACTCGTACTAGGCTGGAGCAGTAAAAAAATGAATGAATGACAACTGAATTATCAGCTGATTGCACAATTAATAATGTTTTATTTGGAAGGATAGATATAAGACAATGTAAATATGCCGATATATTGATATATCTTCAGGAATTCAATGAGATCGTAACGGATAGTCTTCGATTTCAATTGAAAACATTTTCAATAAACTTAATTTGGATGGTGATTGTTCGAAATGTAAAAAAGAGTGTACGAAATAGTCATGAGAAGAAGGTCGGGGCATGAATTCAGCAGCAAGTAGCCTCTTATCGCTATGATACCCGATCACAGTGAAACTGCACATGGTGGCCACTACACGGCTTACTGACGACACGTGGGACGAGTACAACGATCACCAATTTCCTCAAAATCTCTTGTAAGCGTAGCAAAGCGTATGTTCCACCTTATGAACCGAAAGGCAGTAGTTAGATAGTATACTTAATTATTTCCGATCAGATGTTGGATTTAAACTTCATTTTTTTCATCAGATGAAAATGTCAAAAACACTCATGAACGCTATATTTCTCGTTTCCCTGAAGAAGTCTTCACATACCTACCAAATGTCGGTATGAATTTGCCTTGTCTTATATCGTCCTGAAAACAGACATCGGCATCGAAAAATTTATCTCAATAGTCATCATCTGAAATGAATGTACACAGCGAGAGATTACAATGCCGGTTTTCTACTGTTCAACCTTCGACATTTCGACAAGAAAATAGTTATCTTTCTCGTATCAAGTAGTTTGGTTTTTGGTGATATATTTGCTATGAAAAAAGAAACAAACCCAGAAATATAACGTAATATTCTAGCGTTGGTGCAAACTTGTTTATTCTAATGTTTCCGGAAAATATAATGGACCGATGGAATATTTGTTGCATACTTTTTGGGGCACGCTGTATATGGTTGTACAGGGTGTTTCATTTAATCAATTATTCACGGAAACACGATTAAAAATAATGACTGAAAATAGGAATAATATGAAAAGACTATTTTTCGTCAATGAATTATAATCAATCTAATAAGAAATAAAAATATGTGTTAAATATTTATTTACCAAATAAGAATTTCATTTCAGAAATATATTGAAAATAAAAAAAAATCGGTTATGCTCACCTACACGAATAATGAAACACCCTGTACAACGGAAAACAGAAGAGGGTTGGTATTTCAAGTCATACATTTCAGAACTTCCATATTAAATTAAGTCAAATGTAAAAAAAATTGATTCAACCAATAGTTGATAACTTCTGAGTTATGAGTGTTGATGAAAATGTAAGTAGAAATATGTTGTAAAAAATATCGGTTATCGGAATACAGGGTGGTTCAAGGATGACATAGCATTATGATAACATTTTAATACTCACTCACCTGATGACATGGCAAAAAACGAAGGTTAAAAAGGAATTTATATAAACGAATACTTTTTCAAGGAAACTTCTTTGACTACCCTGTATGAAAGCATGTACGAAAACCTCGATAATTTGCTCTAAACTACATGTTCAATATTTCTTCTGGGGATGGGACTAGGAACTACATTCCAAGAGTTCTCAGGCTCTTTGATTTCACGCAAATTGGTTATAAACAAATATTCTATTAACAAATACCGTTTATTAATATTTTCGACTGCTTATTTTACTACTAGTTATTTTTTGAATGGCCATCAATTTAACGTTTTTCTTGGAAATTTATGAATTTGTATGGAAAGTTGAACGCTACTCGAAAAAAAAACTTTAGATTTTTCAACTCAACATTTAGGAAACTAATATCGATTTTTTAAAATTCTGAATATTGATTAGAATCCCCTCAATTCAATTTTTAGGAGTCAAATGACCCACATTAATCAAATTTAAAGCGATGCTGCTTCATGAAACAATCACTAAGCACTGTTTTTTTCGAATGGTAGTATTGATTGTATAAAAAATTGGGATATTTCGACAAAATTATTTTATACAGCTTTTTTCGAAATCGGATATGATAGATCCTGAAATAATCATCAGGATGACCCTAGTGCCGTACGAAAATAATGATAACGAAGCCATGATTTTTTTTATTATGAAAATTTGTATGACCTTTGGTACCATTTTTTGGATGGCACTAGGTTTTTCATGATTATTTTTTGAGGATTTATCTTCTTGAAGAGAGACGTATGAGAAAATTTTGTCGTGATTTTTCATTTCTGAGTGGAAATTTTGATTTTCTCATGTTTTCATTTCAATTGTGTTCCTCAAAATTCCCGACATAATGCTATAAGTTATCGTTTCTTATAGTAGTATCCTTTTAAATATGATTCATAGTGGGTCATTCGATCCAAAGTTGATAGATTTATAGACCACTTAATGTTGAGTGAAAATCTCAATAATGCAATGAAAAATCTGTAAAAACCAAGGAATTTCTACTCAAATATTTGATTTCCCGTCGTAAAGATAGTGTTTCAAGGACCAATTTTCTCATTTGCCAGGATAGAAATCTACTTGAGAAATTGAAAATATATGTATGGAGTAACAGCTGTTAGTATGCAAGTTAATCTCCAAATGCTCAAAAAATTGATGAAATAGAAACGGTTGACGAAAAAAATCATCTTTCACTCAAAGTCAAAATGATTAGCGGAAGATTATATTTATAATTTATAGCTGAATCGTACTTAAAACACTTTACCATGATTGTCACTAGACAATTTACAGAACGTGTTTCAATATACAATAGATTATTCAGGCGTTTTATAAAAAATACTATTGTATAGTGAAACAAGTTTAGCGGTTTTGTTAACTGTCTAGTGAGAATCACACAGAAAATGCTTTTCAATTACGTTATCAAGTGTCGTCCAACTATATCTGTTATGGTATAATATTTTTTGAGGTAGAAAGTCTAGGTAACTATGATTTTACAGTAGTTAAATTTATATATTTAGGGGATAACTCGATAAAATTTTGGATTAAGAAAAATAATGAATAATTTCTAATGATATTTTACTTCACAAATCAGTTTATTTCTTTTGCCATAATTGTATATATATTTCTTTGATATTTTGAAAAAAAACCCTGTTCATTCAAATGGTTAACATCTACTATTCGAAATCCATTTCAATTCATTTTATTATTAATCTAAAATGTCAGATTTGGGGCGTTACATGAAGTTTGAATTAGATATTATCATCGGCATCAAGAGTCATCAGCCCTTGAAAAAAAGTGTGTCCCTGATTAATTATTTTTGTCTCTTGGTGAACTGAAGGACCAATATAGAAATATTCATGCATTTATCTACCTTTTCTATACTCATGTCGACGAAAAGATCCAAACGGTTTTTGATCAGAAGTGATAAAAAAATATTGAGAATAAAAAATAATTATTTAATTTTAAATTATTATGCAGAGATAAAAATTGACGATGTTCCAAATATCATTTCTGAACAAGAATCTTTGGAAAATATTTGTTTTTAATACGGTGGAAATAACATAAAAAAATTTAAATTATTTTTTCTTTAATTTCGGTTAAATGACCTCTATTTCACGAATAAAATAGGGCTGGATATTTTTGAATTCAGTTCACTATAAAATGAAATAAAGAACTCCGTAATAATTTTTTTTCGAGGAAAGAAGGCCCTAAAGCTGAAAAAATCTACTACTAGCTGTACCTACTTTTTTAGTTTGTTACTTGTGATTCGGACTGCTTGTAACCATCCTCAGTTTCATTCGTTCTTTTACCTGTATAAGTTCCGATTCTGAACCATAAATTTTAATGAAGCTCAATTTTTCATTTAGGATATGTTATAAAAATATTTTGTACGATTACGATGCTGTAGTTTAAGCAATATTTAGCATTTGTCTCAAATTACTTATAACAATAGTTTCGAATAATTTAAATATGTACGCAATAAAATTATAATTTCGGTGATAATTTTTTCTAAGTTACTTTGTACATACTTAATTTTTAGTGTAGTAGGTAAGGTATATAGAATACTTCTAGGCTTTTAATATTTCACATTTACATTCACTATTAGAAAAATAGTTGAGGGAAACATGTATTCAATATTAATTTATTGTCAAGAATTGGAAAATCTGATCGAATCGGGATATTTGATTTCTTGTACATGGTGTTCTATTTTGAGTTTGATGCAGTTGTTAGGCGACTAAAGTTTGCCTTGGTGTTTGTTGTATTACTACTATTTGATTGAAAATCTCATGTTACGTATTTATGATAAATTTCATATGAGATGCTTTGAGTGAACTGTTTTGATTTTGCTTTCTATTTCGTGAATCATTTCAGAAGTGTAATTTTTTTAAGGAAAATTGCATATTTATTAACACTTTTGAGAAAAAATATTCCAGGCGTGGAAATTCATAACATAACAAGCTGAATATATAATTTTAAACAATTTGTGCATGACACATTAAACGAAAAATTAATAAAATATCGGTGACCAGATATCTGGAGATAATTCTTTGGAATTTTCTCCAGACTGATACTTTGGTTTATTTAATACTTAGTAAAATTTCTCGGAGCTAGGGAAGAATTAGAACATGAAAATAATGGTCACCACAACTTGGAATATACACTTCGAATATTATTACGGTTGGTGTTATGAAAAATGTATGACGGAAGAAAGTTTTTAAATAATAGATAATGGTATATAACCAATTTGCGTGAAAATGTATCTTAATTTCAAGAGGCTTGTGTCATTCGTTTCGATTCATATTATTGGGAATAAATGAATATAAAAGTTGGCAATGTTAAATGTATAAACGAAAAAAGATCATGGAGGCATATATAATGTTGAAAATTAAATAATATGTGGATGAAGAAGTGGTTCATTGAGAATCATCAGAACTCTTTGAAATTTTCACTATGAAAAGTAGGAAATAATTTCAAAGTAGTTCCTGAAATGATACCTAATATTTTATAAAAGAAAACAAGAAATTGAAAAACCTAATTCGTAAAGAAATATGATAAAAGAAATGCCTATACTGATTTCATCACTACTATTTTTGTAAGGTGCACAATTTTTTCATTTCATCATATTGAAACTGATTTCTATTGAAAAATACTTAATTGACAATGACGAAAACTCGTTCAAGATATCTCCAGTTCTTCAAAAAGTTGTGAAAACCTCAAAATATAATCGTGAAAAAGGAATGTTGTTTCTTGTCCCACCCTCAGGAAAGTTTAGGATCGAAAGATCCGAAATCAAAGACAATGTTAGTGAAAATATACTCTGTTATGATAATAATAATGATCATTGTTACACTCGTTCCTTGAAATGAAAAGCTGTATCGCGTCTGAAAAAATAAAGTCATTCGGAATAAAATAGCGTTTTATTGGTTAATAAGGGTTTTTGCTGTGGGAAAATATACAGGATTTTTACTCGATTCAATCGAAATATCCAAAGATTAAAAGTTAATTTTTGATCCCTATGGAATAAAAATGAATTTTGAATCCCAAGTTATAAAAAGTGCTACACTAACCCCTGAAATAAGGGATTGAATGTGTACTTTCAATCCCTAAAGTGCATAAAATGTATACACCAAGGGATTGAAGTAAACGAAAAGTGCAACAAATGTGTCCAGCTGTTCTTAGCTGCGACAAGTTATGCTTATTGATTCGACGCTTGTTCAAAACATGTTTCAATTAAAATTTCCTAGATTAAAAGCAATTTTTAATCCCTAGGGATTAAAAATCGAAATTTTTATCATAGAAATCAGAGATTGAGAGTGTACTTTCAATCCCTAAAGTGCATAAAATGTATACACCAAAGGATTGAAGTCAACGAAGAGTGGAACTACTGTGTCCAGCTGTTCTTAGCAGCAACAGGTTACTCTTTCAATTAAATTCTCTACAGATTGAAAGTTAATTTTCAATCCCTAGGGATTTAAAAAGGAATTTTGAATCGAAAGGGATTAAAAGTACCACTTTAACCCCTGAAATCATAGATTCAAAGTGTACATTCAATTCATAAAGTGCATAAAATGTATTCACAAGAAGTGCAACAAATGTGTCCAGCTGTTCTTAGCAGAAACAATTTACTCTTTATGATTCCACGCTTGTTTAAAATATATTTCAATTAAAATATCTAGAGATTAAAAGTTGAATTTTGATCCCTAGGGATTAAAATCGAATCGAATTTTGAATTGAATAAAAAGTGCCACTATAACTCCTGAAATGGGCGAGTGAATGTGCACAAAAAGTGCCACTATAACTCCTAAAAAAAGGATTGAAGTAGACGAAAAGTGCAAAATATGTTTCCAGCCGTTATTAGCAGCGAAAGTTTACTCTCACCAATTCTAGACTTCGAAACATGTTTCAATTAGAATCACTAGATATTGAAAGAACATTTTTGATCCCTAGGAATTTCAAAACGAATTTTAAATCGCAAGGGATTAAAAGTGCCACTTTTTTTAATAAAATCTCCAGAGATTAAAAGTCAATTTTCAGTCTCTTAGGATTAAATATCGAAATTTTAAATTCCCAAGGGATTAAAAGTGTCACTTTGATCCTTGAAAATCAAGGACTGAAGTGTACTTTTAATCCCTGAAGTGCATAAAATTTATGGACCAAGGGATTGAAGTCAACGAAAAGTGCATCAAATGTGTCCAGCTGTTCTCAACAGCGACAAGTTATTCCTACTGATTCGACGCTTGCTCCAAATATGTTTCAATTAAAGTCTCCAGAGATTAAAAGTCAATTTTCAGTCTCTTAGGATTAAATATCGAAATTTTAAATTCCAAAGGGATTAAAAGTGATACTTTGATCCTTGAAAATCAAGAACTGAAGTGTACTTTTAATCCCTAAAGTGCATAAAATTTATAGACCAAGGGATTGAAGTCAACGAAAAGTGCATCAAATGTGTTCAGCTGTTCTTAACAGCGACAAGTTATTCTTACTAATTCGACGTTTGCTCCAAACATTTTTCAATTAAAATCTCTTGAGATCAAAAGTAGATTAATCCCTAGGGATTGAAAAACGACTCTTAAATTGGGATTGAAGTGCATTTTTAATCCCTATAGTGCATAAAATTGATCTTTGTTCTCATATACTCACTCCAAAACCACTCTTAGGATTTTGGTAAAAAAAATCTGAACTTCAACACTTTGTGTTGTCAAAATTTCACTTGAATGTATTTCAGTTTTTCGTAAATAACTTGCAGATTTAATACAAAATATCACGTCGTTACTGTTTACTGTCACTTATAAGCTTCATAAACAAAATTATACATATAATGCATCCTCACATCGCCTCAAAGACCAGGCATTATAAAGGCTACGTTATCCAAGGTGCTCGCCAATTCCTCTGGAGTGCAACAATTATCTTGCAGCTCAGGTATCAACTGGGTGAGACACATCAGCGGCCCCAAAGCGCAAAGCAAGGAATCCAGAAGAACAGATAAACTTCCCGACACTGCGATTTGACCCTGAAATGAAGATGCAATTCAGAAAAAACTATTTCTTCCGAAAAATTTGCAAATTTTCGGGTTGAATCCACGTGAGTTCAACATAAAAGACGATAACATGCCATGGATATTTTATTCACGATCATTCAAAAATATGCTTGTTTTGTTCTCCTTCCAGATCAGACAGTGATCAGTAGGGATATGCATGATTTGTTATGCAATAAATCAATCAATTACATCATCAGGATGTAGAAATAGTATATTATGCAACTCATGTAATGATGGTTATTAATACACGAGCATCAACCGTATGGTTGATGCTGGTATCAATACCAATATATTTGGAATAACAACAATGTACAACCGCACTCGACAATGCCTTCACAAGAATGAATCAAAACCCCTTATCTGAACAACTCATGCATCCTGTTTCATAACTACCGTCCAGTCCTCTAGCTTTACACGATGTTTGTAGTCGTATCGCTAACAGGTGATTCGTTAAGTCGTTTTAATAAAAAATTGCTTTGTGTCTGAGATAAACGGCGATGAAAAAAAAACGTATTTATTCAAAATATCATAGATATCCTCACAGAGATTTGGTTGAAATTTGAGGCTGGTTTCCAAAGCAGGTGTTCATGCAAAGTGGCTTCAATTTTTTTCTCGAAAACGAAGCTAGATATGAAGAAAACACAAGCGACGAAACGGTTGTTTAATCTTAAAAAAAATAAAAACCTTCCAAAAAAAAAAAGGCAGTGGTGTACTTTTTTTCCCAATATTGCCCACTGGGACTCCACTGGACCTACTAATTTCAATCTAGTTAGGGCTAAATAAGCGCATTATCACTTCAAATAACTGTAGCAAATTCCAACCAAATCGGTGTAAGGATATTTTTGATATTTTATAAATGCCCTTTCGTTTTTCAAACTTCAACGCCCTGTGTCTCAGAAACGAAGCAACCCCGAACATATGTTCATAGGAACTTTTTACATTAAAACGACCTAACGAATCACCCTCTGAAGTTTAGTATCGTAGTTAGGAAACACCCTGTATAATATTTCATTAAGTGCCAAATGCATTCATCAGAAGGAAACAATGATGACCAATGACATTTGTCGAGAGCTTCATGAAGTTCGTCTATAAGCAGTGCCTACTTGAACACATAATGAATTGAAATAATCATTACGTTTTCATTTTATGATATTATTCCGAATGATTGTGCACAAAATAGTAAACATCGGCAAAAGAGAGAAATTATTCACTTCCCGCATTAACATAGTTCTTGCAGCTAAAGTTATATTTAGCCGAAGGGCGAAACAAATGTCAAAAAAAATCTTCATCGGAAACTCACCTCATGCTCCTTCAATCGTTCCCCTATAATAGTCAGACTTTCTCCCAACAGTTTGAGGTGAGCTGCCACGTCGATAGGTTTTATTCCGCTCACTTTGTAGGGGGAATCTTTGCTTCTAGGGCTGGGCGGAGATATACTGATGTTGTCGTAGTTGCCGATGCCCATTTGGAAGGGCGCCAAAGACACGGGAGACGTCTTGCTGGCCGGAGGTTTTTTGGTGGGGCTCGGTTTCATCAGCGTCTTTGAAGCCAGGGATTTGTTGAAGTTCGCGAACTGTTCTAGAAAAATAGACCATTCTCATAGTGCTGTCGAAATCCTTTTTTGATGGGCATTTGTCCGGATATGCTGTTTTTTTGATAAAGGTACCAAAAGGTTGCACCTGTGGTGCCACCGTCAGCAAAAAAATACATTCACGAAAAAAAATACGCGATTCCATAAAAATCTTCATTCAAGGAAAAGCTTTCCAATTAAGTTTTGTTTCAAAATCCGTTCATGTTAAACCTTTAAATTTAACTATGTATTTACTCAAGTGAAACAAAAAGGAAAATTTTGTTTATATTTTTAAAATCATAATAAAGTATTAACACTTTTGAAGAAGTCCAGTAACGCTTAATTGATTCTAAATCAAAATTTCAACAACTGCTTGAAATATTCAATGGAGTTTGTATTATAGAATCATACAGAATATTAAAATTTTCGACCCTTCCCTTCAGATCAGCATACAAGAAAAGGACCGAAACAAAAGCTTGCAACTTTCGAGTTTATAGTGGGGGAGGTAATGAACACGTGTGGCCTCAATAGCGCAATAACTACGACTTATTTATGCAATGTTTTGAAACCCATAAAATATAATGGGGCAGATGTTCAAGCCACTTCCTGAAGCTTGCGAAATTCGCAACTCAAAGGAATCTTTCTTTGTTCGATGGGGAATATAAAAACATTGGCAAATTGCGAATTCATCAGTACAGTAGTGTTGAGTCTTGAGTACAGTAGTCTTGAGCCTTGAGTACAGTAGTCTTGAGTCTAGTAGTCTAGAATCTAGTGGGTCGTATCAAAATTATATTATTCAAGTGAGAGATGTAGTATATACCTGAAAGTACAGTAAAGACGGTAACTAAACAACCCAGTGCACAAATAAATCAGACGCCAGATGTGCTAAACATTAATTTAAAGCGCTCCAGAGACAACTACTCAATAATATGATATGTAAGTCTAGCTAATAAAACCTAAGCGATAATTTCGTTATTTAAGTACCGTGTACGAGATTTGTAATGAACGAAATTATGAGAGTTCAATTGACTGGTCGACGTAATTTTGTATTACGGAATCATCGATTTTTGGCCTTATGTATCCCCTGCTTTATTTGTTGTATAACTGAATGTTCGAGATGCCGCTTTTTCTAAACAAATTAAAAACGGTTGAAAATTCCGTCGACTGTTATTATTTCCTCCAAGAATTCACTACCCAAAAATATATTATGTTCAGACTGGGTATTTAACATATCAAGGACCGCTCGCCTTTTTGCCAAACAACTATACCCGGTCGTCACAAACCTTTGTATTATTGATTGGCAATTTGTGAATTGTCTATAACCCAAAATACAATAGTCAAAATTGTTCCTGTGTTCGATTTTGAAGTTTTCCGAATCTACAATTTTCTGGAAATAATCTCAACATATTCCCAAAACACGAATATATACTAATCTAAGATGAAATTTTATCAAATATATTATAACCCCCGAATAATTTATGATTATCATGTTGACAACTGTGTTACATTGGCTCGCAGTTTATCAAGTATACGACCCGTAAACAAATTTGGATTATCAAAGGATAAAGTCAGCGATGTTCAAATGAATTTTACGCCAACGAAATCAAAAGGAGAGTACTGAGATTTCAAGATAAGCCATACGCCCTCTGGTGATAAGTTTCAAACAATGTCAAAGTATTGTCAAAGTGGTGCTTATTAGTTGAAGTTTTGATCAAAGTGGCGCTGCAATATTAATTTGAAATTTTGGAAAATGATTTTGTTTTTAATGCCCTTGGGTAGTAGGAACGAAGATTGCCTACAAGAGATATTTGCATTTGAACAGGAATTTGCCTAAAAATTTTGAGAACGGAAGTGGATTCAGTTTCCGAAACGTTGACGATAAGCATTTTCATATATTATTAGTTCTTATCATATTTTTGATAGGCAAAATTTGAGTTATACGAGAAGTTGCTGACTAATTGGACTTGTTCTATCCAGAAAGAACTGTTTTTAAATAGACGCAGCAACTTTTCGGGGTAGATCGAAATTCTACCCTTTCACACTTGTATAGATTCTAATATTAATTCTTATTTTTTCAGATTGCGGTAGGTTACAAACCCAGAAAACTACGGAACAAATATTGACCCACCACAAAATAATGACGTTCAAACAGTATTTATTATATATAATTCTCTCAATTTTTTCCTTGTCAGTCTCATTTTTTTAGTAAATTGTGGTTGAAAATTGTAGTCAAGATCGCCCATTTTGTTTTTTAATTTTTTTACTCGAGCTTTGAACAATGCAGTCCAACAGCTTTCATGATCAACCATTGACCTGCTCTGGATTCAGAGATATAAATCTTAAAGCGCTCCGCTATCGTTACGTCGACTCACCTTTATCTTTCCCCTTCAGTTTTTCCGCTTTGATTATCTTCCCGTCCTTGATGACGAGTTTCTTTTTCGAAGTACCGGCATCGAGTCGCCGGAATCCTCCGCCCTCGTTCTCTTCGAAATCGCTGTCCGACTCGACGGATTCGTCTATGCTCGACTCTGTCGTGTTCGCCGCAGGCTCGTATTCGCTATTGTACTCGGAACCGCTTTCTTCCATGTCGTAGTTTTCGTAGTTGTCCTCCTTCGAATATACCTGGAGAGAGCGGTGGGTTAGAGCCACGAAGGAAATTGGGGTGCCGCAAGGTTCGGTAGCAAGGCCACTTAGCAGTCGAGTGTATAAAGGGAGCGATGGCGTTCGTTGTGTTATAGTAGGGGAGCCCAAGCGGAGATTTCGGGATTTACTAAAGCGCGGCAGATTAATATGCAGGGGTATATCTTGTACCCGGTTAAGTACTTCCACCATATATGAGCCCTATATATATATATGGCCGCCCTCCAAGGATAAAGGATCGGATTAGTATAAACGATGAGTTTTGGAACCTTTGGTGTAAAAGTTGAAACTTTTCCTAGAGATCAATTACCCTACACCAAACTGATATTTTCGCACTCTACACGCGTTTCGCAAACAAGGTTAGCATCTTCAGGAGAAGAAAATTGATACTTGATATCAAGTATCAATTTTCTTCTCCTGAAGATGCTAACCTTGTTAGCGAAACGCGCGTCGAGTGCGAAAATATCAGTTTGGTGTAGGGTAATTGATATCTAGGAAAAGTTTCAACTTTTACACCAAAGGTTCCAAAACTCATCGTTTATACTAATCCGATCCTTTATCCTTGGAGGGCGGATGCAAAACTCTACCACTAGGAGCGCCACCACTGCATGTACCTTTGACAGCTTCTCAAGTCAAATGACAACAATTCAAAACATTAAACGTCCCTTCTTTGCAATAATTAAGAATATAATGATTTGAAATCGACATAAAATGGTCTTATGTAGTGCATTCGGATGTAAAAATGTAGGTACGCATTTATTTCCAAAAGAAACAAAACTGAAAAAGCAGTGGGAAGTAGCCCTGAAAAGAAAGAGCTTTCAAGCTTCTGAACATTTTAGATTATGCTCCAGTCACTTACAATTACAAAAGAACGTAGCAGGGCTAGTAGATGGTTATTATGATGATTTTTAACGAAACACCTCTGTAATCAGTTTGAATTTTTTACCCTCCACTCAGATCTTTTTTTTTCCTTTGAGGGATCCACCACGTTCCCTCAACAAACTTTTCAGTTCTGGTAGAGACAAACATCCATATCTATCGGTTGGAGAAAACGTCTTTATGATTCTTAAGTATCTTTTGAAAATATTCATTAAAATAAAAATAAAACATAACCTGCAAAATCACTCGTTAGGCACATGCAGTCGTGCTGCCACCTACTGAAAGCTTTGGGTCATCTTCCCCATTGGACTTGTTCTATCCAGAAAGACCTGTTTTTCAATAGACGCAGCAATTTTTCGGGGTAGATTAAAAATCTGTCTTTCTACAATTGTATAGATTCCAATATTAAGCCTTTTTTTTTTTCAGATTGTGGTAGGTTACAAACCCAGAAAACTACGGAACAAAAATTGATCTACCACAGAATAATGACGTTCAAACAGTACTAAGTTGATATTGTTTGAATGTTATTACAGGCCTAGGAGGGATTGAGAAGTATAAAAATCCATTTTTTGGGTTTTCTCTCCCCTCAAAAAGAGACTACGACTTGTATATTATGAAACAGAAATGAGGAAATTACTACTTTCCCATTGAATATGGTTGGATGCCTCTTCAGTTCAAGTGGGAAAATTCGTTCAAAGTGGGTTGTGTAGGGCTTAGAAAAGGAAGCAGCGTAGTTTCTAAAACGTCGCTATGGGGAAGTAAAAATTATTTTGTACATTTTTCTGAAATTCAATATCCAAATTCTAAACAATACAATACGTAAATGACGAAAAAGCCACTCAATTTTTTTTGCTTTTTCGTAATGTTGCAGTTACGTGTATCGGGGCAAAAATATATCAAATTTGTCCTCATTTTCAGTGGATAAAAAACCCAAAACATGGCTTAGACAAGTCACAGAATATTTTCTTAGGAAGTTACCTCATCTTGCTTTTGTTTTCTTGGTGAGGAATCGTGCGGCTCGTGCTTTTTCGAAAGATTAGGCGGCTTTTTACTGAAGGTTCTTTCAATTTCATCGGGAGACTCAAAGTCCATTAACTTTGATGACTTTTTTCTCACTCTCCCACTCCTGGATACCCCAGTGACTTCAAGATCTAGAAAGAAAAGGTAAATCGAAGAGTAAAGAGACAATCTTTACACCTACTTGATGATACAGAAATGTAGAATTGGTATACAAGGTGCTTTCCGAGTGCTCTATAATAATTTTCAGACGTAAAAATGTACATTCTTGAAGATACCTCAAACACCACTGAAAATGAATATTTCCCTCATATATAAAATGTCCCATAAGAGCAATGCAATTATCGAAAACTCTCAGCGGTAACTGCATTGTATCAAGTCACCATAACAACACATTTGAAACCGTATCGCTAGACGTCAGTAAACACACAAATAAATGATAGGTAGACTTCAAAAATAAAAAAACATTTCGCGTTTAGGTGAGTACTCCAAACAATCTATAGAGGAAAGTATAAATGAACAAAAAATAACATTTCCTTGAGAATTTCTTTATTCGTGAAATATTCCAATGAATTTCTTTCGTGCATAAAAATGACCAGATAATTTTGCATTCAAGCGTGATATCTTATACAAATTGCATTCGGTTATTTTCATATTTTGTAAAAGAATCCTTCGGACTCGGGCGCTTTCGCCAAAATATGGAAATAAACTCTTGCAATTTTTAGATATCACGCTTTCTTGCTAAATTATCTGTAATTTTTATGCACTCGTGCAATTATAACCGAAAAGTTTGATTCGTTTGAGCTGCATAGCACCTAGTTTGAAATTTTTGGACCAACTTATTTCGAGTCTCTGAATACTAGCACGAAGCCAAAACGCGTCGCTCTTCCCTCGTTTGGGAGTTATTTTTCTTCAAATTTTGAAAATAGAGCATATTTTGCATTAAATATTGTTTGAATCTTTCACTGTGTATCAATTTTTTCATCCTGAAGATGCTAACCTTGTTATCGTAACGCGCGTAGAGTGAAAAAATATTAGTTTGGTGTTATGGTAATTGATCCCTACAAAATGTTTTCAACTTTTACACCAAGTTCCAATCTTCGTTTCTCAGTGAATGTTATCAGTTATATACAATACACTTATTGTATTGATATTTGGGAGAAATTCGTTGTAAGGTAATAATTTATGAGGAACTCCGTTTTTTTTCTCCAATACAAAACGTATATAAAAGAAGTAATATAAAAAATTTTTATATTGGAAACAGTAAGAATCATTCACAAAGGCAGGGTTGATTATGAAGTCGTAAAAACTGCATATGTCACTTGCCATATCAACCTGCTATGCCCTCTAATACCATCTTCTAATTTGGTAAAGAGCTCATTGACATTGATATATATATATATATATATATATATATATATATATATATATATATATATATATATATATATATTTGTGATGTATTCTCGACCGTACTTTATAAACTAGATTTGGAAGTTCTCAGGTTTGCGGTCTGTTTACTAATAAAACTCATTTGTTCTTGATCTCAATATTTCGCTAATGTTTATTAGCTTCATCAGGAGAAAAGCTACAAAGAATGTGACGAAATTGTACTTAGATCGAACTGGAGTAGGCAGATTGAGACCTTAGAAAGAACTCGTGACGAGACCTGGGGAGTAGGCAGATTGAGGCCCCGGCGTTAAGTCACAAACCCTTGCCCCCTGTGACAACACCTGAGGAGTAGGCAGATTGAGACCTCAGCGTGAAGTCACATTTACCTCTTGAAAATGGCTCCAAAATCGGAGCCGAAACGTCGAGAACAAAACTCCAGACGCGGTTCAACCCGAACTCAACAACAACACACAACTGACCGCGGAAACCTATCCGAACACATATATATATATATATATATATATATATATATATATATATATATATATATATATATATATATATATATATATATATATATATAAATAATTTGTTGTCTTTCAATAGATCAAAAATATAATTTCCTTCAAATGCAATTTAGATCAAATATTTCTTGATGAGCAACTCGTTGACTATAAACAAGAGAATAGGTTTTTAGGAGTATATATATTGACAATAAATTGAACTTCAGGTCACATATCAGCAAATTGTGTAATAAACTATTCTCAGGCTGCTTTGCCATAAGATCCATATCCAACTCAGTTAGCTATCATGCGGCAAGGAATGCCTACTTCGCCCTATGTGAATCACACCTGCGTTATGGAATTTGCTTCGGGGGGGCAAGTTCCCAAACATCAATAAATTCTGTCTTCGTCCGTTAAAGAAGAGCTGTGAGATATATGTGCAAAGCCAGAGTTCGTCATATCTGTAGACCTCATTTTTCAGAACATAATATATTGCCACTGGCTTGCCTTTTCATATTAGAGACAGTCTGCCTCGTGAAAAGAAAGTACAACGAAAGTATTGTGTCACAGTCAAGTTATGCTACTCGTCTCACGCATAATATTACTCTTCCTATTCCTTCAACATCACGCATATGGAATTCAATATTTTATAACGGAAAAAAACTTTTCAAGAATCTTCCCCTTTCTATCAGGAAAATATCAAGTGATGTATTTTTTCGGAAGAAAGTGAAGGAACTTCTGTTGATAAAGTTTATTACACTGCCGAAGAATTTTTTCACGACGACTTCACAACTTATGTGGTAAATAAAAGATAGTTAGACCTATATAAATCTATATTTTTAACGTGTTAATATTTTATTACGAATTTTATTATATGTCTGTCTATATATTTGTTTTTCCAATATCTTAAATTAGTTATTTACTTTTACGACATATTATATATGCTATTGTACATTTATATATAATCACTTTTATCTTTATACAAGCTTTGTCAATGAGAGTGTATCTTAGACAATAAAGCATATTTTGATTGATTGATAGATGTTTGTGTGTGTGTGTTGTTGTGGAGTTGAACCGCGTCGAGTTTTGTTCTCGACGTTTCGGCTCCGATTTTGGATCGATTCATATGCAAAAAAGAAGAGAATAACTGAAACAGCTACTTCTCTGCCTATATGGCAAGACAGGCGCAGAATTTCATATAAGTCAATTTGTATATCAAAAAAAAACTGGAATTAATCAGATGGATAGTATTCAATAAAATTCCATTCATTGGGATAACATTCCATACTCAAAAACCAGATGAGCTTGTTTTACTTAGGAAAACCTATTCCTTCAGCTCATCAATGGAAATATGGATAAATGACATCTCTTCCAATTGATACAGAAAGCATTTTCAAGTTAGACCAAAAACATCCCCAAAACTTCCTTCTTTCCACGAAAATAATCCTTTTCACTTAACTGTTTGAAATACAAGTTTTGTGAACTGTCTTGTGGCAATTCCACAATTAAGTGTTATTCAATTAGGTAATCATGGCTTTTCCATTAGTTTCAATTAAAAAATCATCACGATCGTTTGTAGTAATTTTTCATTGAAGTAGCATTTGTATGTATCCTGAAATTGGAAATAAAAAGAGTACAATGTTTTCAACTTATATTGTTAAATTCATAATAATGATACAAAAACAATCAACAAATTCACGACACGTCATCATCTTGTTGCCACCCATCTTCATCACTCAAAAACCTCCTCTTGATATTTGTATTCATGTAAGGCCGCAAGGCCCATTCCGTATCAGCCGAATCAATGTTATCAAGCGTCCCCAGTTTGATTTCATACAGCTTCAGCTGAAACCTAGGCCCGACTTCGCTCATTTCAAGCTGAAAAAAAAAATCCAGTCAAGAAATACAATTGATGACAAAAGTTGTTGTTCTGAAGCAACTAAAAAACTGATTATTTACCTGTCTGTCCACAGTTTTATAAGTGTGATGCCTGAAACTGATGTAATCGTCGTGATTGGCGAAGGTGATCATCCTCTTGGAATCCTCCTTTGGCACTGGGAACAGATACTTGAGAATGCTCATCACTCGCTCTGCAAGTTTGGTCTTGAAATTGTGGAAAATGAGATGGGGATACTGCTCAGACATGGTCCCAATATCTGGAATGTCATGCCTCATGACAACATCCAGCATGCTGAAGGAAGCTGTGGGGCCATAGGGCAAGTGGCAAATCACCAAAGTATCTGGAACTCCTCTGTGTTCGTGCACAACTATAAAGTCTGTGACATCGTTTGCTCGACAGGCGTGTATGAGCTGTTTCATTTCATAGTTACCGCGATTCAACCTCTGGGCGTTAGGAAAGATCAGCCTGAGTTCTTTAACGAACATTTTCAATCTGGAGCTCGGATCTCTAGACGTAGTTATGACTATTTTGGGGTCCTCGACTCCTGCATACCTATACTCATCATCCTGGGAATTGGCAAAAGTTCCACCACTTTCCCCTCCCAGTAAAGCCGCTGCTTCTGGTCCTGCATCTTCCCACTCGATTTTTTTGGCATAGTGCAGGGCTTTCTTCTGTAAATCGCCGTGTATAGCTGTTTGATTCTCCAAACTCTTTTTAATGCGGTCCTTCTTGTCCTGGATTGACTTCTGTTTGTCTTCATTGGCTTTTCTGTATAAATATTCTCTACGCAACCTAGCTTGCCGACGAATCATTTTCGAAACTTTCGTACACAAACACGTTTGAAAAAGAAACCTAACCTCACAAAATCCGCTTGTCGAATGTCAAATTTGAAAATTTCTTGCAAAATGCAACTTGCTCAAATAGAGGTTGTTCAAATTACGACAAACATGCAAATGAATAATCCAAACTTCCTTTATAATATTAGTTACAGAGCCTCACCCTCAGTTTTTTGTTTCTTTGGCTGAAAACTTTCCATTCTTTTCGTGATTCTCTCAAACTGAACAACCTCCAATCTCTGAGAATGGCAGCAATATTCCAAAAGTTGAAATAAATCAATCAATACAACTAAATGAATTAATCACATTTGCACTATACTTATATTCTTGTCTTTTTCATATCTGAAAAACGAAATGTTTTTGTTATTATAGTCTTCTTCACAATTATCGATCGTAGGTTGTGGCTGTAGGTCGTGTGCGTGTGGGTACACCAGCCAATTCTTCTTAGGGTAAAATTGCCAAACTTAAACATCACATTTACATTTCCTTGTGATTTGATCGATTGAAATTTGCGATTTTATTGACTAAATATTAAGATTGGCCAATTAATGAGTGCCACTTACGGAAAACTGTCAATAAAGCATTGAAGACTTTGACAGAATTTCGCAGATAAATGCGAATTCGAAAATATGAGGGTGCGCTTCTACTCGAGTGGGGCCATATTCTTGAATCGCTCGCAGTTCTGCGTATACGCAATTGCTAAGCTACGACAGATCTGATTGGTCTCTGCCTACCAACAGTGAACGTGTGAAAATCTGAAGAAAATCCGAACAGCGCCGCACGCTGACCATTGGTCCGGTCAAGTGACACCACTATTTTATCACATAGAACTTGAAGACTGACAAAAAACTCTTTCTTTGTCAGTCTTTTTTTTTCTGCAGTCGGATACAGAGTCAAACCTATTTTACCGTGAGAAATTGTTTTTTATATATTTACTATCAACGAAATATTGAAGGTAGTAATTCAAATAAAATGCTCTTAGGTGTCATGTACCCGTTCTGAACGTTTCAAAAACTCCAACCACAAGTCACCTTCAGCATTCGAGGCTTCATAACCTTCATTCAAAACATAAATGAAACAAATATATTGAAACTTATCATATATTTAAACTTTAAAAACACGAAATAGCTATCGCAACCAGTCCCTATTCCTGAAAACTCCACAACTTTATCTCTCCGTCGTCGCTACACGAAGCAAGCATCCCAGCAACGACAGGATTCCACGTGACGCAATTCACGTCTTGCGTGTGTGCCCTCTCTACGCAGCAAACCATACTAAAAGTGGGCGCGTTCGGATCGCACCCCTCATCCTCCTTGAATATACGAACGGCATCATCACCGCACGCGGTGGCTATCAGTCCGGTCAAGTGACACCAACTGACGTCGTAGACGGTCCTGCCGTGATATCCGGCCAAGGTACAGACGCATTTCCACGCTGGATCGCCGTCCGGAGTGGGAACGCCCTCTGGGTTACCGACCGGGTACTCTTTCCATATTTTGATGGTGGTGTCGTCGCTGCAAGAGGCCAGCCGGTTGCCGGAAGATTCGAAACTTATGCTCCATACCGTCGAGTCGTGACCGGTTAAGGTACCACAGCAAATCCAATCTCCTTCGGTGGGGTCGTCACGGAATAGTTTGATGGTGTTGTCGTAGGAGGCGGAGGCGAGAAGGTCTTTTTCCGGGTGGAAAACTATCTGAAATAGGTGTCTATCAATACCAAAGTAACGAAGAGATGGCTTAAACCTAGATCGACAGTGCGAGGCAGCTCGCTGCGAATGCCTCGTGGCGAATGCTCGGCTTTGCCTCGGACTGTGGATATCGGGGTTGCTCGCTTCACATTGCGCGACGCGAACGCCTCATAACGAGCAATCTCGGTATCCACAGTCCGAGGCAAAGCCGAGCATTCGCCACGAGGCATTCGCAGCGTGCTGCCTCGCACTGTCGATACTAGGCTTTAGACCATTGTTCAGGGAGATTCATAGGCCTATCAAGTTATGAAGTCGTTATTGAGATGTTAAGGCAAGCGATACGCTCTCTTGTTGAAAGTTTCAATCAGTGTCAAAATGGTACAATTTAGTACGAGTCTTAGCCAAAGTGGCGCTGTGATGGTATTTTTCGATTTCAGTAGGTTTGTTTTCCTTTTCCTTCCGACATGAATCGTGTCCAGCACAGTTCAAGTTGCACAGACAAGTCCTCATAGTCGACTTGCTCAAACTGTCCAGTTCATATATGTGCAACTGCTTTGAACTGTTCTGGACACGATTCCCGTCGGAAGGAAAAAAAAACCTCATATATTCCAATGGAAGTTTCAGCAGAGACAATGATTAATCAAACATATACTGCTATAGTACAATATATACAGACTCGCTCACTTCATTGGAACATCGTAGAAGGGTCGGAGACTTGTCTCTCTTCTATAGATATTTTCACGGTCGATGCTCTTCCGAATTGTTATCTATCGTTCCATCCTTGGCAATATCTACACGGATGACTCGACGATTACAGAATTCCCACCCCTCTGTTGTGAATCTAGTGTACCGCACTGCGCGATTCGTCATCATTTCCATGCCAAAATGAAATAGAAAAGCAGTTCTTGTGTACGCCTTTACTGAGTCTTGGACTGAAATATACTTGGAACACCTACGAATTGAAATTTTCAAACAATGCCAGAAATTTTAAAGACCAATAAATAGGCATTCAAAAGCATCTTTGTTATTTTGCCCTCCATTCGCAATAGAAAATAGGACCGCAGCGCTCTCGCAGAAACGCGGAACTATACATGGTTATTTTATCGTGTTTACATTTGCATGTGTATAGGTATATGGAGCTTCGATGTTCTCGTTGTTCGTGAAATTTTCAATTTTTCATTAATTTCTGTGAACAGATTCGAAGGTTTTTCATAATCAAAACATTGTAAAATTCGAACGACTAGTGGTTGTTTCCATGTGAGACTTAGATATATGAGTTTCTGCTATCAAGTCGGGTTTACTGAACGAATATTGAAAATTACATCTCTCAGTTAATTTACTTCAATCACTTAAATATAAAATTCCTTCAATGTATTTAAGCAATAATAAAGTATCAGAAGTTGCAGTTTTCAGCTGGTTGATGTGATTCTTCCTAATTAGAAGTATGTATTAAACACTAAATTATACATTATCACCCATACCGTAGAGATTGTATCAAAGATTAACTGGTTTATATCCAGAACTAGAAAAGAACAGAAAGTAAATATACGATCACAATAAATGAAAAGCAGCAAACCTTTCAATTATTTCAGTGGAATATTTTCAAACTCCCTGAAAATCTCCACAATCGCTATTGAACCTCGAACACAAGCCAAAATCATAAAAATCCAAAATGACTGAAGATTCAACACAACAGCCCCATATAAAACACATGCAAACTAGAGTATGGCGTATAACCATTGAGTGATCTCGCAAAAATTGATAGGGGGCGTATCGCTCATTTCATATCGCAAATTACCAATCTTTGTGGTCGTATATAATTGTCAAAGTAGTTGGAATTAGTTGATGATTAGGCCAAAGTGGCGCTGTGACTTTCCGATTCGAGACGCTAGTCGTTCACACAAAGATAAATGAGATATTGACTGGGAGCATTGTTTATAGAGATGTATACTTAGAAATATGATTTGAAGGGATGGATACTACGGAAAGATGGCACTACTAGTTTCGTTTCCAAGTCATGCCTTATCTTTCACTTTCATTACGGATGTCGTAGCTTGAATCAGTAATTAAAGTTAATATACTTCTATTTTTGTTCGTTTATTGTTCCTTCGGAACTCTGAAATAATTGACATGTACTCCTTTCTAGATCCACTCCAGTATCGGAACAAATATCCGAACTTAACTTGAGAAAATATGGAATTTAAGTTACGACGTGCGCTATAAAAATGAAAGAAAAGGCTTGACTTGGTAGCTAAATCAGTAGTGCCATCTACTCGTAATATCCATCCCTTCAAATGAGATTTGCATATGGTTGGCTAACTATATATCCATAAACAATGGTGGAACCAGTTAAACTCTTAGAAAAATGCGGAATTTTTGATGCATTGAGATCAAGATGAATAGAAACCCTGGTGTGTTGACTTATACCTAATAGGTTGTAAGCAAATTTTCTCGACTTTTCGCTATCTTCATTTTGATTAATTTTAACTGAAGATATGCCTTCGAGAGTTTGCCAGCAGAGGCGCACCTTACGTGATTTTAATTTAATTTGTGATGCCATGATATCCGTCCGCTCGACGGCCATTCGATTATTTATAGATTTATAGATTCTGTTTATTTCATGGTCTCATGTTTTGCATGCAATTTCTTGCTTTCCCGCGAAATGCTAGAAATTATGTAGTCATCACATTTTGACTTATTATTAGGTATTCCTTTTGCTTTCAATGTGATGAAAAATAAATCAAAAACTCAGTGATTGTGATGTGATTTCCAATCTTCCGAAACAATAGTTGTTAGTGAAACTGGAAAGTATTGATATCTTATCTTTCTACTTTCTGAGGAACCGAAGATAGGTAAGTAAGTACTTTTTCCTTCATATTGTTAAGAAAAAATGCAATTTTAATGTGATTACGAGCCGATGATATGAGGGATAAGTAATACCTACACGAGCGTTTTATTTTGAGCTTTGTAAATCGGTTCATATAAATTCTAACTATCACTATGAAATCAAACAAATACAAGACCAGCAACGATAAACACTTAAAAAGAATATAAACAGGAAAAACGTGAAAAGAAACCAGAACTAGGTACAAGATTTTGAATATTAAAGGAACTTTCAAATGCATTCAAATCGAACTGTCAAACATTTCAAAAAAATTAATAGCTTTTTGTTAGACGAACTTGACCTTACGTATTTTGTATCCTGATAATTCTATTGGTGAACGAAAGATCCCGCAAGAGTTTATCCAATGAGACCGCCGGTATCGAAAATCACTCGTAAGCTGCCGCCTCAATGAAAATGTACCCTTAGAAAATCGCATTTGAATCACCACCTCAACACCACCTACCGTCGAAAAATGTAAGTTTACTCTTCGATTTCTCAGGTCGAGAGAAATTGGCTAAACAAAAGCATATCGGGCAACGCACCAGGGTTTTTAGTTTTTATTCATCTTGATTGAGATGCGTCTAAGGCTTTTGTTACAGAATGTGCGCAAATTTTATCAAATTCAGGGTTCCTACAAGATTCTTTTAGGTTTGAAAAATTAGATAACAGATGTCGCCCAATTTACTACTTTCATTCATTGAAGAAATAGGATTTTCGCAAGGGTTGCCAAGATGCCCGCAGTAGAGTTTGTCTAAATAGGTACAGGAAAACACTTTCTGTTCAGAACCCTTCTTAACTGAACATCTAACATAGGCTGATAGCATTGATTACATGGAAATCTTAAGGTGAATTCACGCAAGCCAACTCAACCTGTATTTAATTTAACTTAGTAACTCAAGAAGTTTGATGTACGAAAACAAATGATAGATACTTAATAAAAAGTTGAGTTGGCTTTCCTTTTCCTTTAGATTTACGAGTCACTTGACTGAGACTGTTCTGAAAATCTTTCAACCAATCCAAAATCCAGATACACAAAAATCATTGGAAAGAAAACAAAGTATGGGAGCAAGCTTCAAAACTCAACTCACCTTCTTTACATCTTGAGAATGAGCGTTGAGTACCGCAGCACAGTCGTACTCATCATCGTCTGCTACCTCCCAAACCCAAACAGTTTTGTCCCGACTGCATGTTGCAAGCAAATGCCCCGACTTCGACCACGCCACGCTCTTCACTTCATTCTCGTGTCCTTCTAGGGTTGCGTTGCATTCGAATTCCCCGCTTTTCTTGTCCCAAATGCAAGTAGTCGCATCAAAGCTCGCCGAAGCCAAATAGTTTCCGCACGGTGACCACGCTACTTGTCTCACTGTTCGTTTATGTCCGTCTGTTAAAACTACCTTATTTGACCATTTACCCATGAGATCTTTGGCCCATATCCTGATGGTCTTGTCTTCGCCGCATGAGGCGAGCATTTCTCCTTTTGGATGCCATCCAAGATTCCACAACCTACCTGTATCTTTTTTGAGGGTTTGAAGCAGTTCAAGTTTCCCCATGGTTCACTGTGATTTTCATAAACAGTGTTGAATTTGTTTCTAACTGATAAAGTAGGATATATTTCACTTATTTCACAGACATTTGTTTATTTTCAATAAAGGCTCAAACACCTGATTTCTGTCAACTGTCATCTGTCATCTTTCAGAAATGTTAACAGTCACCTGTTACGTTGAAAAGGCATCTGCATCTGAAAACATTCGGCCATATTTTCTTCAAAAGAGGCACCTCACTTCAGACGAAACTCGCAAAGCAGAAATCTCTTCTCCAAATCGCAATCGTTTTTCTCCTGATATCATCAAGAAGTAAAAGCCAATACAGAGACACCAATAAGTACCACAGCATCTTGAAGATGGGAAGATATACAGGTTTTTGGGGTGCTAGATGTACGATTCTATACATGTACTATCGTATACGCTCATGATGCTCTATCCCAGTTCAACACGCTTATTCCATATATACATACGTTATTCTGAACGATACGTTCATCGACAGGACGATATAAAGAAATCAGGTGATCGACAGTGAGTCAGAATTGTCAGAATTTGAAATTTGATAAGTATAAACGTCAAACATATAAATAAACGACAGGGTTTTCATTTTTACTTCATTATTTATTGGTTTCACAGACGACTGATTAGGTATTCTTATCATTGTTACCGATGCCTTTTACTTATTCATACTGTTGGAACCTATATTAAATTGGGGATTTTAAATAAATCATTGACAATGGAGCGATTACCCACAGAAATCATTGAGAAAATTCTTACATGTTCCAGGATCTCAATTCAGGATGTGGTTAATTTTGCTATGACTTGCCACCATTTCAATGATATTGTCATGAACAGCAACTTGATATGGAAGGGAATTTTCATTCAGAAGTAAGCACCTCTACCCCTATCTTTTGTAGAGTTCGAATTAATCTTGCCCTCGTTTAAGGTGGGGACGTTTGAGAGATCTAGAAAATAAATATGTATTTTACCCTAGCGAGGTGAAATACATCTACGAGTTGAAACAGAGGAGTCTGCTGATGCTGGAAGCAATGTCTTTGAAGTTTAAGAGAAAAAGTCACTTTGCAGACTGCGAAATTCCAGAATGGCTTGTCCTTATTAGTGAGAGAGATGAAACATATAGTTATTTAGTACTCATTCTGATGGAGATTGTTCACAATGATGTTCCTATTAAGAGTATAAAACCTGTCCCTTACAGGTGAATATGAAGATTGTTATTGAAAAGCTGTTCACACCTTTCAACCAACTTAGTTTTTCTCTAGACCGATCCAGGAGAAGAGCTGTCCCTGAATTTTAATATCATTAGTTGAATGATTGAGCCAGTATTAACTGTGCTCTAGGGATATATAGAACAAATTGGGATTTTCAATTTATTATCAGTAGTATTTTTAAGAATATCAACAACATTTTCAACACGAGAAACCAAAATTTTTCGATCGCGATTTGCTTGTAAGCTTCCAACTAATCAAATTCTGAGGTTTACGTATTGACATTAAAAACACATTTTCCTACGACCACATAGGAAAGTGACATATATGGTACTCTCTACTCCCATGGAAAGTGACCTTTATTCCGCACTATTGCGGAAAGTATTTTCCCCACGGCTGTGAATCTTGTAAGATTTACAGATGCAATTATCAATTGCTCCTCCCTATTTTTATTATTCAGATAAAAACTGGACTGATAAGTAACTAATTATTCATAAAACATAAAGAAAAAGAAGTGTTGTATTACTACTTATCGTCACATTTTCAAATAAACGATAATTATCGTTATTTTTTCATTTTCGTTTAATTTATTTTAGTGAAATACAGTCTAGGATTACTTGGGGTAGTTGTTCTCATGTTAAAAATGTTTTTTTGTCACAGAAAAGAATTCTGAGGTGTATTTCAAACATCTCATTTGTAGACTCTTGTCAGCCTGTTTTTATCCACTTGAGAATTTTAACTATGTATGGTCTTTATATACATTATTTACTCACATCAGTTCATAGAAACAAGGACTACTATCTGCGAAATAGTGATATTCATGCACATGATACAAGATATAAATCACATTTTTCTGTACCTTACCAGCGTATAGAAATCTGTAAGAAATCACCTGTAGCAATGGGAATTAAACTTTATAATAGACTCCCACAATATTTTAAGATACCTATTGCCTTATTACATAAATTTAAAGAGAAAACTAAAAAGTTTCTCATTGACATGTATCCAAACTGCAACACATATACTTTCATTTTAAATGTACCTGTTTATAGTGTGAGTAGAAATGTTGTTTTTTTTTTTCGATACTGTGTTTGTAAAGGAAGCTTTAATATCTTGGGGTAGATGTTCTAGTTTCTAGCTGGACCTTTTAATTTGTTTATATATCTGACCTGTCTTATGTCATTATTTGATATTATGAGATCAATAAATTCTATTCTATTCTCTATTTTATTCTATTTCACTATGAAATTTATTGCAAATTCATGTGCACTATTTATACAAACGATATTCATACATAGGCTGACAAAAAAAACTTGAGATTAGTCAAGCAACTCAATATAACTAATCGTGTTCAACAGTTCACACGACAATAATGTTCATTCAACAGTTATATTATCAATTATAAGTATTCATCACAAAAATCAATACATTGAAGCAACGATTTTTGCCGACGCCATTGAATCGATATTCAACAATAGTCAATTTCAAATTGCAAGTACCCCTCTAGGGATTGTCAGGTTGCTGTTAAGGTGAATTCATATTGTATATTACATATATACGATTTGATATTATAAGATAAAAATTTATTGGTCTTCATAATACAGTAGTACATAAGTTGAAAATACAACACACATACAATGTTTAGACACGTCACGCAAAAATTAACAATCAAAAGTTACATTTAAAATTTAAAAAATTAATAACTATCCACAAAGGTGCCGTCTCAGCAAATTGACCAAGCTGCCTCAAAAACATCATTTATTTTGTAAAATGCTTGGCTTGCAAGTGCCCGCTTCACCTCAAATTTAAGTTTTTTAATTGAAAAGTTTTTCCAATCTTATATAGAGTATTATATATTTTGCCGTACAATGCTTCGGATTGTTTTTCAGTACTCACCGAATTCATTTTAGCTGTTCTGATGATATCCTTGCTTTTGGTATTATATTCGTGTATCACAGCCGGTGGTGTAATTATCTTTATTTTTATGTACAATATAGCTACGAGTATGTACAAGCAGGGGACGGTTAGAATCTCTAGATCAATGAAAAAAGGTTTTGCATGATCACGGCCGTGAGAGATGGCTAGAGCAAACTACCGGTAGTTTGCTCTAGCCATCTCTCTAATTATTTTTTTCTGAGTTATAATAAAAATGGCATTTGCTGCTGATACCGAACCCCAAAGTAATATTCCATACTGCAAATGAGCCTGTATTATACCATAGTACGCGACTTTGAGGACATCTCTGCTTACCACACTCCTCATTCTCCTTGGGGCGAAGCGACCTTTGGAGAGTTTTTTATTGATTTCAATGATTTGTGTTTTCCAGTTCAGATTGCTGTCTATGTGGAAACCTAGTAAGCGCACACTGTTATCATTTTCGGTTTTAGTTATTTTGTTAAAATCTATTATTTTGGTTTTATCTTTGTTCAAACTCAAAACATTCGCATTGAAATACTGTTCGTACTTTTCCTGTGTTTCTTTTGTTATTTCTTCTAGTTTACTGGGATTTCTTGATGTAACTATAAATGAGGAATCATCTGCATAGAGAAATGTGTCCGCAATGTCAACATATAATGACAAATCATTTATATATAGAATAAACAGAAGAGGAACTTACACGGATGCTTGGGGAACTCCATGATGAGATTGTTGAATGTTAGATGTTATGTTGTTATGTATAATATATTGTCTTCTACCGGTTAGAAAAGATTTCAACAATTTCAATGCTAAACCTTTTATTCCGTATTTTTCTAATTTATTTAGAAGCATATCATGGCATACACTATCAAAAGCTTTTGATAAATCGCATAACACAGCCCTGGTTAATATTCCAGTGTCTTTATTTTTTGCTATAGTATGAATAATGTCTGTTACTGCTTGACTAGTTGAGTGCAACTTTCAGAAAACATACTGTTTTTCGTTACTGTCGGGGTTATTGTAATGAACCTATAATTATAACAATCATTTTTATCACCTTGTTTGTGGATGGGTGTAGCTCTACAAATCTTCAAACAATCTGGGAACTCACCATTTAAGAAACATACATTTATCAAATGCACCATGGGTTTAATCATCTTATCGCTAACTATTTTAATTATTGTTGGACTAATATTATAAGGGTCCATACTTTCAGAGTTTTTCAGACAATAAATTACATTTGACACTTTGTTTCATCTGTTGGTGTCAAGAAAAATGAATCTTCAACAGATATTCTTAATAAATCTGACCCTGTATTACTTGAGGGTAAAAATTGTTAAATTTCTCTGCTGTTGTTTTACTTTCAGTTGTAAAATTTTTTTGTTTCTATTGAAGTTGATTATAATTGACCAAGTAGTTTTACTTACGTTGTCGCTCATTAATATTAATTTGTTATAGGATTTAGACTTTGCATCCTTGATCGCCCTTTTGTAATGAGTTTTGAGTTTGTTATACTCTACTTTGAGAGATAGATCACCTGTACCCATCTACAATTTCTTTTTATTATCAAGTTCAGTTTTCGTTTTTTTTCAAAAGAAAGCTACGTCCACTGCATATTTCAATGTGTCACATAAAAATTGTGCTAAAGAGTCTGGATCATTTAACATGTAATATTCATACCAATTTATATTGTTCATGATGCTTCCAAATTCTGCTTTACCCAATTCTGTTATTGGTCGACATAGTGACTGGGTTAGTGTAGTTTTCAGATTATTCACCACTAATTGGATCTCGACACCATAATAGTCTGAAATGTTACATATTGTTCGATAAAATAGTTGGTCGTAGGAAAAGTAGTGTACATTACTTGTGCGAAGGTGATGAATTTTTTTATTTCAGTACCCCCGGCAACAAAACAATCATATATTACGCCTTGAAAGTCCTTCGACACATCAGGCAGCTGCACCTAGAGACGGCCTGGAAAAACTTCATTTCACTTCCGCAATCCCGCCAACTCCTAGAGATCGAGGCTTGCATCATATCTCAGTGGTGCCAACCCACCGTGGAGGTAGTCGCGGAAGACGTTTCGCGCCAATTGGACGAAATCGCCGACATCGTCAGAGACGTCTTACGCTCTTCGCATCCCAAGCACTCTTTGTTCGGCGCTTCACGAGAAGATCTGACCAAGTGGAGGAACGAGACCGTCACGAAAAACCAGTGGGACGCCAAAGAAAGCCGGGTGCTCATCGACGTCTTGCGCAGCGTCATGTTCCGGCAGATGGGGTTCGCGGGAGACAACGACGACTACTACAACCCGAAGAATTCGTGCATCGACCAGGTTCTGGCCAGGCGTCAGGGTCTGCCTATTACGCTGGCTATAATTTTCGAGGGGGTGGCACGCAGATTGGGTTTGAGGTGCGACCCCATCAGTTTTCCGGCTCATTTTCTCCTGCGGTTCTCGGAGAGCTCAGATCCCGAGTCGGATTGGTATTATATTGACGTCTTCAACGGGGGTCACGTGGTGAATAGGGGGGCGTGTCCACACAGCAAAGGCCCTGCTTCCAGGAAGTTGTTTCCTGTCGCGACGCCGCATCAAATTATGGAAAGGATGGCGAATAACGTCGAGGTATTTATTGTGAAACTGTCTGATGACCTATGCCCACTTCGTTTGGGAGTTAATTTTTTTTATGCAATTATATCATGTAGTTTTTACTACTGAGTTTTATCTGATCTACAATAACTCACATCTATATGGACAACGGAATCCGCTGGAATATTTACAAAATAAAATCATTGAATGTATTTATAAATTGCCTTACAGGGAGCCTACTGTGAATCTTTATAAACCACATAATCTTCTTGACATTAATTCTATATACCACTTGAAAACATGTACTTTTATTCACTGTGTGAAACATAAGATGAAACACTCTGCAATATTTTTCAATGAAATCAATACTACACATTCTCACGGCACTAGACAGGCTCAACAACTTGTAGTACATTCAATACATACCAGATTCAAGGAAAAATCAATTTTTCATGAGGGAATAACAAACCTCTACAACAAAATACAAAATTCAATTAAAACTATTAAAAATATCAAAAAGTTCAAACACAATCTCAAGAAATATATTTTATCATCAAAATGATATATTTTAGAATTCAATTATATTGATCATTGATTAATTCAACAGTCTTCATTCCATATATTTCTGCTACATAATCATATTTTGTTCTATTCCACTTTTTATGTTCAATATCCCTATTTATAAACTGTAAATGTTTTTTGGGATGAATAAATGTTATTATTATTATTATTAGGTTCATCACAGCGCTCGAAAGAGCGTTTGAAAGAAGTAGAAAATAAATAAACCCTCTTTTTTACCCCGATAGACACAATAAATTTCAATAAAACACGAAACACGTCTTTCATCAATTCTTCTGAAGAATGTTTCTGCAAAATTTGAAATAGTTGAAATACGTTATCCCGTACAAACTTCGACCCAGTTTTTCATTTCCTTAGGGGTGAAATTTCGAAATAGTATATTATGCAACGATCGTGTAATGATGGTTATTAATACATGAGCATAAACCGGGATACGAAACGAGCCGAAGGTGAGTTTCGTATGGTTTATGCGAGTGTATTAATAACCATTACATGAGAGTTGCATACGCTATTTTATCTACACCCTATAAATAATGAAGAACTAAAATTATTATATTATTACGTATTTATATTGAACACAATAATAGTAGGTAATCAATCGTATTTCTTTGAAAACTTCTACAAAATTATAATTAATGGTATAACCACGGAAAATACAACAATGAGGAATGAAAAGAAGAAAAAAAAAAGGAAAATAAATTCTGCCGACGTCAGGAATTGAACCCGGACGTAATTATTCACAACCGGCGCCTTTGACCATTCGGACATGAGAGCTCATATAATTACGTTGAAAATAAAAACATATGTCTTGCATTTGTCAAATGAAAAATATAATCCTTTCGATTGTATTTTTTTCTTGTCTAAGACATCTGTGGAGGGTCGCTGGTAATTCTTCTATATCCCTGCTATAAGACATTTTCATACTATTATCGAAAATTGACTAAATTCTTCAAGAATTCAATACCTACTGATTTTGACTTGACAAACGTCAAAATGCAAAGCTTGCACATCATACTTGATTGAAAAATAATGGGTTTCTATTGGTTGAAAATCTGTATCGTAATGAAAATCTGTATCGTAATGGATTTCATTATAAAACGGGTTGTGGGCATATAAGTGTATTATTAGAGTACGGGTGTAGATAAAACCCTTTATGGATGCCTACGTCATACAAAAACCCTCCACATTCTAGATCTCTATGATCAGTGGTTTTGGCTGTACGTTGATTATCCACTGAAATAACTTTCTACCCGTCTTCAACCCTGTTAGGTGATTAATTTCATTAAACACGTTTTCCGTATATTCTGTTGAAGAATGCAATATTTGAGGTATATTGGAACTAGGAATCACGTTGTCCTAAACTTATTTATATTTTTTCAATAATACCAAAATTGGGTTGATGTTCTTAACGCCGTTTTAGCATTTTTTCCTTCAAATAAACTTTGATAAATAGGGTATTACAAAAGCAAGGTGCACACTTTTGTTGGACCTTTCCATATTACTAAAATGAATGTTTTCAAGGATGCTCGAATATAGAAATAAGTCTTACAAAGATTTTTCTCATATGAGCTTTTACTCATCTTGTGCTCGCTTGTTTTGCCTTAGAGGGTATAACAAACTTTATATCATACAAACTACCAATTCTGACACGGTGAAGAATATAAAATATCTCTCAAAACAGGTTTGGTGATCAAATAAGCAAGATTTAGTCGTTGATGCACAATTCATAATTGAGTGGATATCTCAAATGTACAGTGCAGAAGAGCAATGTGCTTCATTGAAATTATAATTCATGATACATAATTCTTCCTCTTCGTGAAATGGTGTATGGTCAATCACTATCTGTTAACTGTCTTTACATGTGACGAAGGCATACCAAAAAGTTTCGGATTCCCTAGATATGTGCATTTGCAATTCGTGCACATCTTAAAAATCATAAGAAAAGTTTAGAATTCAAGGTTATCAATGATGAAATATCCATTATAGGTGGATTCATCCAGCTTCAGTTATCAAGTACCAATGAACAAGTAGCGATTAACAATTATCAAGTAGGAAGTAATGAAAAAGAAGGCATTCATGCACCTAAATTTAACAATGATCAAAGCTTGTGGAATGGGATCAACTTTGACCTTACATAAACTTTTGAGTATAGCATTTTTATTCATTTTTATATACCCTACTTCGTTTTCGAGAGTTGAAGATTGAAATTGAAAATTAGATATCATTGTTTTCCTGAGAAAGTCCACCAGAATCGCATATGCAGTTTAAATTTCAACTCGCTCACATTCCATAAACAGAAAACCAATCGCGAAAAACAAACTATTTGAAGAAAAATTTGGTTATTATCATAAATCCGTCATAACCTGCACATTAGAGAAACAAATTTTACAATCAAAGTAAGAAAGTTGAAAGTTGGCCAACTCTTATTTTTTACTTGATATTATGAATCATCTACAGTAAATTAGGCAGTTCAACTGATCATTGATACAGGCGCGTATACAAGGGGGGTAAAGGGGGTAATTACCCCCCATGACTAGTCATTCACATAACATATTACAATATATATTAAAAAATATTGGGAGATATCAAATGAGAATAAAAATATAATAAATGAAATGAAAAATCAATCACAATTTTATTTCACCCTTACTCCCTGTAACCCTGTAAGATTGGAGAATCCAGTAATTTAATTCAAAATTATTATCAAAATTATAGAATATCTCAGAAGATTATATAGTCTTTGTTATTTCGGGAGAAATTGATGAACCTAAATTTATTATTTGATTTTTCTGTTGCATTATCTTGTGTTCAATAAATATATACTTTTCATTCTACTCATATTGATATGTAGTATGATAAATACATGAACGAATATCATAATAACGGTTTATTTTCACTTACGTTGGCAAATGATAGTTATCTCTAAAGTCTGAAGTTTATTTTCTTCGAAAATTATTGTTTTCTTTACTTTCCAATAATAATGAAGATTGAACAAATCTGACGTTTTTATTCCACAGTTTCCTAATAATTCAAGTAATTGTGGAAGGTAAGTTTGTAAAAAGGCCAATATGCATTTGTGTTTTGATAAAATGGTGGAAACGCATAATTTTCTCAGTCATTACCCCCCCCCCCCCCTATAAACTTGAGCTGTATACGCGCCTGCATTGATAATTGTTACTTGTTGATTGTTCCTTGATAATGGGGAAGATGACCCAAAGCTTTTAGTATGTGGCAGCACGACTGCATGTGCCTAACGAGTGATTTTGCAGGTTATGTTTTATTTTTATTTTAATAAATATTTTCAAAAGATACTCAAGAATCATAAGGATGTTTTCTCTAACCGATATATATGGATGTTTGTCTTTACCAGAACTGAAAATTTTGTTGAGGGAACGTGGTGGATCCCTCAAAGGAAAAAAAAAGATCTGAGTGAAAGGTAAAAAATTCAAACTGATTACAGAGGTGTTTCGTTAAAAATCATCATAATAACCATCTACTAGCCCTGCTACGTTCTTTTGTAAGTGACTGGAGCATAATCTAGAATGTTCAGAAGCCTGAAAGCTCTTTCTTTTCAGGGCTACTTCCAACTGCTTTTTCAGTTTTGTTTCTTTTGGAAATAAATGCGTACCTACATTTCTACATCCGAATGCACTACATAAGAACATTTTATGTCGATTTCAAATCTTTATATTCTTAATTATTGCAAAGAAGGGACGTTTAATGTTTTGAATTGTTGCCATTTGACTTGAGAGGCTGTCAAAGGTACATGCAATGGTGGCGCTCCTAGTAGTAGAGTTTTGCAGCCGTCATCCTCATTGAAGCTGCATGAATCCACCTTATGAGATATGCCCTACTCAACTTTGATCATCCACTTAGTTATTCTTCCCTAAACTCGCCTATACTCAACAGGTATCTTCCAGACAGCACGGCAATCCAAACGATAAGATAACCCGAATGCGTTCCGCTCTAGAGCTCATCAAGATGATCACTCCAAGAGATTTTTCCGCATTGGTGGGTCTTGCTAATATTTACATGACGCACCAAATGAAAACGAAATCCTTGGAAAACTTCCTGTCGTCGCAACAGTTCGAATTTCCTGAACAAGCACAAAGGTAAGTTGACTCGTAAGCCAAAATTCTCGCAATTTTTAAGAGATAGAGTATCGGTTAAATCGTGGCAAAGTTGCGTATTTTAGAGACCCATTCAATGATGTGAAAAATCGAATGTAGCTCTCTTGGTTCTAGAGATATACAGGAAAAACAAAAAAATCCCAAATTATGTTTTTGCCTGTATCTTCTTTCACTTGATGTGGGCTATCAGAATATGCCCATGAATATTTTATACAGGGTGTCATCTGACTAGGGCCACCCCCATCTTTGAAATTTTAAATACGGACCTGTATTTTTTGTTGTAGTTTTTGGATCGTCGACCTTCACTTCATACTGAGAAATTAAATTAAATTTTATATTTCGGGATGTTTTGATATTATTTTATTATTGGGTGAATTATACTCTTTCGAATTACTCCTATGGAAATTGGTTGAGTAAGTTTAACAAAAACACAACTTTCACGTCTCCCTATTCACCGTAGAGTTTTTCGAGAGTTTTATTTTTTCATTTTTAGGTACCTATTCATATTTTTTCACATTTCCATTGCCCTCAGCGTTTACTACAATGAATTCTGACTAGCAAACAAAATGTTTTGTGATTATCTGAAACATATCTACAACGAAAATAGATTATAGGTGTTTTGATTAGCAGTAAACTTGACATCTTTTCCACACCAATAAACTCAAAGATGAAAAACAAATATGACAAATGTCAAAATATTATCGAAAATTGTTCTCATAGCCTACTGAGATTTCATCGGTATTAAACAAGGTAACCAAAGACATCAGCAACTATAGGTAAGTATTATAATAACAAGCGAAAATGGGGTGTTAAGATCTTTCTATCTCCAAGAATCTCTTATGATGCATAGAGAAACGTGGGTATTGCTTTCATTGGACCAGTTGACAGGTGGATAGCAAATTATGGACCAATAAGATGGTTTACAAGATCATCAGATATTGATTTTTCCATTATTTTCTATGGGGCACATTGAAAAGTAGCATTTACGCTGACAGAGAGATATTAATTATGGTATACTTGAGAAATAGGATTTTGAATGTTTTTGCAACAATACAGCAAAGGACTGTATTAAGGGTAATAAATATGAAAGACGAGTTTGAAGCTGTCTAGAAATGGAAGGACACCTATTCAAACACATATTCAATGCGCCATTAATTTTTTTGTGTATATACTCAATTTTCACTACAATTATAGTGTTCGTTTCAGATGTATTGCTATCATTTTTTTTTCAGCTTATCAAAATACATAATATGATCTATTTTTGCTGTAGATATGTTTCAGATGATCATAAATGGTTTTGCTATTCGAAGTTAATTGAAGAAAAGGCTGAAAGAAATCAAATCAATTATACATTATTGTCTGAAGAACGTAGTTCTCATTGACAATTTTACAATGAAAAACAAGAAAACAATAATATTCATTAAATATCTGTCGATATGGCGGTCTGTTAGAAAACTAATAATAATCATAATTGGAATACAATGAAACACAATATAAAAGACATAGAGAATAATAAAATTATTATAAGTATAAAATACAAGTTTAATAAAAATATAAATAATCAATATCACTGAAACACATCATATTGAGCAATGATGTATAACTAGGACTGTAAGACAAGGTCGAACTCCACAACATTAAAAGTTCTGACACATTTTTTCAAGACTGTTTGAATTGGTTTTTTTTCTTTTGAAATTTTAATCTCGTTCGGATGGGTGTGAAGTTATCCACATCCACAGCATACACTGAGAAAAATATATCGAAATTTTTTCAAACTCTTCTAGAAATCTGATATACGCCACGGTATTCAATGTGATGCTTCTTTCGATGAGCTGAGTTGAAAATCTGATGATTATGGGTTATCAGATTATCTGAACGGGATGTGAATGGGGTAGTAATGGGGTTCGGTAACTTTGAAATCTCTATTTCGAAAAGTTGATATTGTACGCCTTTCATTTTAGGATATGTTATTCCTTGAGGTCAACCGCATTAAAAAAATACCATGTCGGAGTTTTCCAGACCGTCTAAGGGGGTGGAAATGGGGTTGAAAAACTAATAAAAATTCTATTTCGTGAACTTGACATTGTACGCGTTTCATTTTCGGATATGTTATTCCTTGTGGCCGAGTACATAAGAAAAATACCATGTCGGAGTTTTCCAGCCCGTCTGAGTGGGTGAAAATGGGGTTGAAAAACTAATAAAAATTCTATTTCGTCAACTTGACATTGTACGCGTTTCATTTTCGGATATGTTATTCCTTGTGGCCGAGTACATAAGAAAAATACCATGTCGGAGTTTTCCAGCCCGTCTGGGGGGTGAAAATGGGGTTGAAAAACTAATAAAAATTCTATTTCGTGAACTTGACATTGTACGCGTTTCATTTTCGAGTATGTTATTCCTTGTGGCCGAGTACATAAGAAAAATACCATGTCGGAGTTTTCCAGCCCGTCTAAGGGGGTGGAAAAGGGGTTGAAATACTACGAAAATTTCTATTTTGTCAGCTTGACATTGTACGTGTTTCATTTTCGGATATGTTATTCCTTGTGGCCGAGTACATAAGAAAAATACCATGTCGGAGTTTTCCAGCCCGTCTGAGGGGGTGAAAATGGGGTTGAAAAACTAATAAAAATTCTATTTCGTCAACTTGACATTGTACGCGTTTCATTTTCGTATATGTTATTCCTTGTGGCCGAGTACATAAGAAAAATACCATGTCGGAGTTTTCCAGCCCGTCTGAGTTGGTGAAAATGGGGTTGAAAAATTAATAAAAATTCTATTTCGTCAACTTGACATTGTACGCGTTTCAGTTTCGTATATGTTATTCCTTGTGGCCGAGTACATAAGAAAAATACCATGTCGGAGTTTTCCAGCCCGTCTGGGGGGTGAAAATGGGGTTGAAAAACTACGAAAAATTCTATTTCGGAAACTTGACATTGTACGGGTTTCTTTTTCGGGTATGTTATTCCTTGTGGCCGAGTACATAAGAAAAATACCATGTCGGAGTTTTCAGCCCGTCTAAGGGGGTGGAAAAGGGGTTGAAATACTACGAAAAATTCTATTTCGGAAAATTGACATTGTACGGGTTTCATTTTCGGATATGTTATTCTTTGTGGCCGAGTACATAAGAAAAATACCATGTCGGAGTTTTCCAGCCCGTCTAAGGGGGTGGAAAAGGGGTTGAAATACTACGAAAAATTCTATTTCGGAAACTTGACATTGTACGCGTTTCATTTTCGGATATGTTATTCCTTGTGGCCAAGTACATAAGAAAAATACCATGTCGGAGTTTTCCAGGCCGTCTAAGGGGGTGGAATTGGGGTTGAAAAACTACGAAAAATTCTATTTCGGAAAATTGACATTGTACGGGTTTCATTTTCGGATATGTTATTCCTTGTGGCCGAGTACATAAGAAAAATACCATGTCGGAGTTTTCCAGCCTGTCTAAGGGGGTGGAAAAGGGGTTGAAATACTACGAAAAATTCTATTTCGGAAACTTGACATTGTACGCGTTTCATTTTCGGATATGTTATTCCTTGTGGCCGAGTACATAAGAAAAATACCATGTCGGAGTTTTCCAGGCCGCCATAAGATGATGGATATAGTTGATGAAATGAAGTTTTTTTCTAGAATAGTTCACAGGTAATAGAGGTCTGATCGGTATTTTACAATCCTGCCCAATTTCAATGAAACATAATTACACTGTCCCTTCGTAGGAATGTCCTCGGGAATGTCCCTTCGTAGGGAATATAAACAATTCACGTCATCATATGTTTTTCTTTCCATCATGGATATATACAATGCATAACACATACTTTCGTTCAGTCACTGAAATAGAGTGTACGAAATGAAAACACAACCGAATCAAGATCGATCAAATTGACAGGAAATATAAACAATTTGCTTTACAATAACAATTCAGAGAAGCCGAAATGGTGAAAATATCTATGGCATTTTTCTTATGTACTCGGCCACAAGGAATAACATATCCGAAAATGAAACGCATACAATGTCAAGTTGACGAGATAAATTTTTTCGTATTATTCCAACCCCATTTCCACCCCCTTAGACGTCCTGGAAATCTCCGACATGGTATTTTTCTTATGTAGTCGGCCACAAGGAATAACATATCCGAGAATGAAACGTGTACAATGTCAAGTTGACGAAATAGAATTTTTTGTAGTATTTCAACCCCATTTTCACCCCCTTAGACGGCCTGGAAAACTCCGACATGGTATTTTTCTTATGTACTCGGCCACAAGGAATAACATATCCGAAAATGGAACGCATACAATGTCAAGTTGACGAGATAGAATTTTTTGTATTATTCCAACCCCATTTCCACCCCCTTAGACGGCCTGGAAAACTCCGACATGGTATTTTTCTTATGTACTCGGCCACAAGGAATAACATATCCGAAAATGGAACACATACAATGTCAAGTTGACGAGATAGAATTTTTTGTATTATTCCAACCCCATTTCCACCCCCTTAAACGGCCTGGAAAACTCCGACATGGTATTTTTCTTATGTACTCGGCCACAAGGAATAACATATCCGAAAATGAAACGCGTACAATGTCAAGTTGACGAGATAGAATTTTTCGTATCATTCCAACCCCATTTCCACCCCCTTAGACGGCCTGGAAAACTCCGACATGGTATTTTTCTTATGTACTCGGCCACAAGGAATGACATATCCGAGAATGAAACGTGTACAATGTCAAGTTGACGAAATAGAATTTTTCGTAGTATTTCAACCCCATTTTCACCCCCTTAGACGGCCTGGAAAACTCCGACATGGCATTTTTCTTATGTACTCGGCCACAAGGAATAACATATCCGAAAATGAAAGGCATACAATGTCAAGTTGACGAGATAAAATTTTTCGTATTATTCCAACCCCATTTCCACCCCCTTAGACGGCCTGGAAATCTCCGACATGGTATTTTTCTTATGTAGTCGGCCACAAGGAATAACATATCCGAGAATGAAACGTGTACAATGTCAAGTTGACGAGATAGAATTTTTCGTATCATTCCAACCCCATTTCCACCCCCTTAGACGGCCTGTAAAACTCCGACATGGTATTTTTTTTATGTACTCGGCCACAAGGAATAACATATCCGAAAATGAAAGGCATACAATGTCAAGTTGACGAAATAGAATTTTTCGTAGTATTTCAACCCCATTTTCACCCCCTTAGACGGCCTGGAAAACTCCGACATGGTATTTTTCTTATGTACTCGGCCACAAGGAATAACATATCCGAAAATGGAACACATACAATGTCAAGTTGACGAGATAGAATTTTTTGTATTATTCCAACCCCATTTCCACCCCCTTAAACGGCCTGGAAAACTCCGACATGGTATTTTTCTTATGTACTCGGCCACAAGGAATAACATATCCGAAAATGGAACACATACAATGTCAAGTTGACGAGATAGAATTTTTTGTATTATTCCAACCCCATTTCCACCCCCTTAGACGGCCTGGAAAACTCCGACATGGTATTTTTCTTATGTACTCGGCCACAAGGAATAACATATCCGAAAATGGAACACATACAATGTCAAGTTGACGAGATAGAATTTTTTGTATTATTCCAACCCCATTTCCACCCCCTTAAACGGCCTGGAAAACTCCGACATGGTATTTTTCTTATGTACTCGGCCACAAGGAATAACATATCCGAAAATGGAACACATACAATGTCAAGTTGACGAGATAGAATTTTTTGTATTATTCCAACCCCATTTCCACCCCCTTAAACGGCCTGGAAAACTCCGACATGGTATTTTTCTTATGTACTCGGCCACAAGGAATAACATATCCGAAAATGGAACGCATACAATGTCAAGTTGACGAGATAGAATTTTTTGTATTATTCCAACCCCATTTCCACCCCCTTAGACGGCCTGGAAAACTCCGACATGGTATTTTTCTTATGTACTCGGCCACAAGGAATAACATATCCGAAAATGGAACACATACAATGTCAAGTTGACGAGATAGAATTTTTTGTATTATTCCAACCCCATTTCCACCCCCTTAAACGGCCTGGAAAACTCCGACATGGTATTTTTCTTATGTACTCGGCCACAAGGAATAACATATCCGAAAATGGAACACATACAATGTCAAGTTGACGAGATAGAATTTTTTGTATTATTCCAACCCCATTTCCACCCCCTTAGACGGCCTGGAAAACTCCGACATGGTATTTTTCTTATGTACTCGGCCACAAGGAATAACATATCCGAAAATGGAACACATACAATGTCAAGTTGACGAGATAGAATTTTTTGTATTATTCCAACCCCATTTCCACCCCCTTAGACGGCCTGGAAAACTCCGACATGGTATTTTTCTTATGTACTCGGCCACAAGGAATAACATATCCGAAAATGGAACACATACAATGTCAAGTTGACGAGATAGAATTTTTTGTATTATTCCAACCCCATTTCCACCCCCTTAAACGGCCTGGAAAACTCCGACATGGTATTTTTCTTATGTACTCGGCCACAAGGAATAACATATCCGAAAATGGAACACATACAATGTCAAGTTGACGAGATAGAATTTTTTGTATTATTCCAACCCCATTTCCACCCCCTTAGACGGCCTGGAAAACTCCGACATGGTATTTTTCTTATGTACTCGGCCACAAGGAATAACATATCCGAAAATGGAACACATACAATGTCAAGTTGACGAGATAGAATTTTTTGTATTATTCCAACCCCATTTCCACCCCCTTAGACGGCCTGGAAAACTCCGACATGGTATTTTTCTTATGTACTCGGCCACAAGGAATAACATATCCGAAAATGGAACACATACAATGTCAAGTTGACGAGATAGAATTTTTTGTATTATTCCAACCCCATTTCCACCCCCTTAGACGGCCTGGAAAACTCCGACATGGTATTTTTCTTATGTACTCGGCCACAAGGAATAACATATCCGAAAATGGAACACATACAATGTCAAGTTGACGAGATAGAATTTTTTGTATTATTCCAACCCCATTTCCACCCCCTTAAACGGCCTGGAAAACTCCGACATGGTATTTTTCTTATGTACTCGGCCACAAGGAATAACATATCCGAAAATGGAACGCATACAATGTCAAGTTGACGAGATAGAATTTTTTGTATTATTCCAACCCCATTTCCACCCCCTTAGACGGCCTGGAAAACTCCGACATGGTATTTTTCTTATGTACTCGGCCACAAGGAATAACATATCCGAAAATGGAACACATACAATGTCAAGTTGACGAGATAGAATTTTTTGTATTATTCCAACCCCATTTCCACCCCCTTAAACGGCCTGGAAAACTCCGACATGGTATTTTTCTTATGTACTCGGCCACAAGGAATAACATATCCGAAAATGGAACACATACAATGTCAAGTTGACGAGATAGAATTTTTTGTATTATTCCAACCCCATTTCCACCCCCTTAGACGGCCTGGAAAACTCCGACATGGTATTTTTCTTATGTACTCGGCCACAAGGAATAACATATCCGAAAATGGAACACATACAATGTCAAGTTGACGAGATAGAATTTTTTGTATTATTCCAACCCCATTTCCACCCCCTTAAACGGCCTGGAAAACTCCGACATGGTATTTTTCTTATGTACTCGGCCACAAGGAATAACATATCCGAAAATGAAAGGCATACAATGTCAAGTTGACGAGATAAAATTTTTCGTATTATTCCAACCCCATTTCCACCCCCTTAGACGGCCTGGAAAACTCCGACATGGTATTTTTCTTATGTACTCGGCCACAAGGAATAACATATCCGAAAATGAAAGGCATACAATGTCAAGTTGACGAGATAAAATTTTTCGTATTATTCCAACCCCATTTCCACCCCCTTAGACGGCCTGGAAAACTCCGACATGGTATTTTTCTTATGTACTCGGCCACAAGGAATAACATATCCGAAAATGGAACGCATACAATGTCAAGTTGACGAGATAGAATTTTTTGTATTATTCCAACCCCATTTCCACCCCCTTAAACGGCCTGGAAAACTCCGACATGGTATTTTTCTTATGTACTCGGCCACAAGGAATAACATATCCGAAAATGGAACGCATACAATGTCAAGTTGACGAGATAGAATTTTTTGTATTATTCCAACCCCATTTCCACCCCCTTAGACGGCCTGGAAAACTCCGACATGGTATTTTTCTTATGTACTCGGCCACAAGGAATAACATATCCGAAAATGGAACACATACAATGTCAAGTTGACGAGATAGAATTTTTTGTATTATTCCAACCCCATTTCCACCCCCTTAAACGGCCTGGAAAACTCCGACATGGTATTTTTCTTATGTACTCGGCCACAAGGAATAACATATCCGAAAATGGAACACATACAATGTCAAGTTGACGAGATAGAATTTTTTGTATTATTCCAACCCCATTTCCACCCCCTTAAACGGCCTGGAAAACTCCGACATGGTATTTTTCTTATGTACTCGGCCACAAGGAATAACATATCCGAAAATGAAAGGCATACAATGTCAAGTTGACGAGATAAAATTTTTCGTATTATTCCAACCCCATTTCCACCCCCTTAGACGGCCTGGAAAACTCCGACATGGTATTTTTCTTATGTACTCGGCCACAAGGAATAACATATCCGAAAATGAAACGCGTACAATGTCAAGTTGACGAGATAGAATTTTTCGTATCATTCCAACCCCATTTCCACCCCCTTAGACGGCCTGGAAAACTCCGACATGGTATTTTTCTTATGTACTCGGCCACAAGGAATAACATATCCGAAAATGAAAGGCATACAATGTCAAGTTGACGAGATAAAATTTTTCGTATTATTCCAACCCCATTTCCACCCCCTTAAACGGCCTGGAAAACTCCGACATGGTATTTTTCTTATGTACTCGGCCACAAGGAATAACATATCCGAAAATGAAAGGCATACAATGTCAAGTTGACGAGATAAAATTTTTCGTATTATTCCAACCCCATTTCCACCCCCTTAGACGGCCTGGAAAACTCCGACATGGTATTTTTCTTATTTACTCGGCCACAAGGAATGACATATCCGAGAATGAAACGTGTACAATGTCAAGTTGACGAAATAGAATTTTTCGTAGTATTTCAATCCCATTTTCACCCACTTAGACGGCCTGGAAAACTCCGACATGGCATTTTTCTTATGTACTCGGCCACAAGGAATAACATATCCGAAAATGAAACGCATACAATGTCAAGTTGACGAGATAAAATTTTTCGTATTATTCCAACCCCATTTCCACCCCCTTAGACGGCCTGGAAAACTCCGACATGGTATTTTTTTTATGTAGTCGGCCACAAGGAATAACATATCCGAGAATGAAACGTGTACAATGTCAAGTTGACGAAATAGAATTTTTTGTAGTATTTCAATCCCATTTTCACCCACTTAGACGGCCTGGAAAACTCCGACATGGCATTTTTCTTATGTACTCGGCCACAAGGAATAACATATCCGAAAATGAAACGCATACAATGTCAAGTTGACGAGATAAAATTTTTCGTATTATTCCAACCCCATTTCCACCCCCTTAGACGGCCTGGAAAACTCCGACATGGTATTTTTTTTATGTAGTCGGCCACAAGGAATAACATATCCGAGAATGAAACGTGTACAATGTCAAGTTGACGAAATAGAATTTTTTGTAGTATTTCAATCCCATTTTCACCCACTTAGACGGCCTGGAAAACTCCGACATGGCATTTTTCTTATGTACTCGGCCACAAGGAATAACATAACCGAAAATGAAACGCGTACAATGTCAAGTTGACGAAATAGAATTTTTCGTAGTATTTCAACCCCATTTTCACCCCCTTAGACGGCCTGGAAAACTCCAACATGGTATTTTTTTAATGCGGTTGACCTCAAGGAATAACATATCCTAAAATGAAAGGCGTACAATATCAACTTTTCGAAATAGAGATTTCAAAGTTACCGAACCCCATTACTACCCCATTCACATCCCGTTCAGATAATCTGATAACCCATAATCATCAGATTTTCAACTCAGCTCATCGAAAGAAGCATCACATTGAATACCGTGGCGTATATCAGATTTCTAGAAGAGTTTGAAAAAATTTCGATATATTTTTCTCAGTGTATGTTGTGGATGTGGATAACTTCACACCCGTCTCGTTCGGCAGGTGATTGAATAATTTTCTACCATTATAAAATATGGAATTTTTTATTTGTGTCGATGTTGGAATCGGTAATGTTATAGTCTAGTGTTATATTTAGACATCTTATGTATTTCGTTTTTATATTTGCTATGCATTGAAAATGTGAAGAAATATGATTTGGTACCTAAAAATGAAAAAAAAAATACTTTCGAAAAACACTAAGGTACTTACATGGGGAGACGTAGAAGTTGCTATTATGTTTTTATTTTACTTAGTCAACCAATTTCCAAGAATTTGAAAGTGAATAGTTCACCCAATTATAATAAAATATTACTGAAACATCTCGAGATATCAAATAAAATTTAATTTCTCAGTATAAAGTGAACGTTGACGATCCAAAAACTACAACAAAAAATACAAGTCCGTATTAAAAAATTCAAAGATGGGGGTGGCCTAAGTCAGATGACACCCTGTATAAAAGATCCATGGACAAACTCTGATAGCCCACATCAAGTGCCAATAGCAAAATGTAGACAAAATTTGAAAATGTTTGCGAATAAAGAAGATACAAACAAAAACATAATTTGGATTTTTTGGTTTTTCCTGGATATCTCTAGAACCAAAAGAGCTACATTCGATTTTTTCACATCACTGAATAGGTCTCTAAAATACGCAACTTTACCACAATTTAACCGACTCTTATCGATCACGAGATCCCCATGTACAAAAACGAATTTGAATAGCCCTGAATATATATATATATATATATATATATATATATATATATATATATATATATATATATATATATATATATATATATATATATATATAATGTAATAATTTAGCGATATCATGTAGACTTGATTTCGCTTTTCAGGATCGCCCAAATTCTGCGTGAGTACGACGCTAACGAGTACTACGACAGGAGAGATTTTCTGCCGATTCGTTCGGACGTAGCTGCCCCACGTCGCCCGGACACCCTGTATGCCGTCGGTATGGTCGTGAGGCACTCGAACACGCCCTGCGTCATATACGACTGGGATCCGGTCTGCGCGGCCAACTGGGAATGGCAGTCTATGAATTCGGTTGGCGACTTGCGATTCAAAGAGAACCAGCCGTTTTATAACCTCCTCGGACCGGACAACGACCACAGATACGCTGCGCAAGGTAATATATAACAAATGTCCCACTACAGTTGGTTATACTTCGCTCACAGATTCGCTCACTTCTTTGGAGAATCGTAGAAGAGTTGGAGACTCGTCTATCTTCTATAGATATTTTCACGGTCGGTGCTCTCCTGAATTGTCTTCGATAGTAACACTTTTGGCAATATCAACACGGATGACCCGACGAGTGCAAAAAACCCAGCCCTTTGTTGTGAGCTTGGAACCTCTCTTGCTCTTGGATCTTTTTTCAATAGAACAGCTGAACTTTGTAACTCCTTGCCCTTGCCTGATGAGGTTTTTCCTGAGGCTTACAAACTTCGAAAACTTTAAGTTAATGTTGATTCTCATCTCCTGTCTCTTGATTCACGCGGTGTTCTTTGAACATTACAGACAAGATGAATAAAAACCCTGGTGTGTTGACTTCTACCTAATGGATTGTAAGCAAATTCTCTCTACTTTTCGCTATCTTGATTTTGATCAATTTTAATTGAAGAGATGCCTTCGAGAGTTTGCCAGCAGAGGCGCACCTTACGTGATTTTAATTTAATCTGTGATGCCATGATATCCGTCTGCTAGACGGCTATTCGATTATTTATAGATTTATAGGTTATGTTTATTTCATGGTCTCATGTTTTTCATGCAATTTCTTGCTTTCCCGCGAAATGCTTGAAATTATGTAGTCATCACATTTTGACTGATTATTAGGTATTCCTTTTGCTTTCAATGTGATGAAAAATAAATCAAAAGCTCAGTGATTGTGATTTTAAATCTTCCGAAACAATAGTTTTGAGTGAAACTGGAAAGTATTGATATCTTATCTTTCTACTTTCTGAGGAACCGAAGATAGGTAAATACTTTTTTCTTCTTAGTGTTAAAAAAAATGCAAATTAAATGTGATTACGAGCCGATGATATGGCGGATAAGTAATACCTATACGTTACACGAGCGTTTTATTTTGAGCTTTGTAAATCGGTTCATAATAAATCTAACTATCACTATAAAATCAAACAAGAACAGAAACGATAAACACTTAAAAAGAATATAAACAAGAAAAACGTGAAAAGAAACAATATCTAGGTACAAGATTTTGAATATTAAAGGAACTTTCAAATGCATTCAAATTCAAATCGAACTGTCAAACATTTCAAAGAAATTAACAGCTTTTTATTAGACGAACTTGACCTTACGTATTTTGTATACTGATTATTCTATTGGTGAACGAAAGATCCCGCAAGAGTTTATCCAATGAGACCGCCGGTATCGAAAATCACTCGTAAGCTGCCGCCTCAATGAAAATGTACCCTTAGAAAATCGCATTTGTATCACCACCTCAACACCACCTACCGTCAAAAAATGTAAGTTTACTCTTCGATTTCTCAGGTCGAGAGGAATTGGCTGAACAAAAGCATTTCGGTCAACGCACCAGGGTTTTTATTCATCTTGATTAAAGAGCTTCCGTTTCGTGTGTATCTGTATATATTTCCTTGTAGAATAAATACTGCTGCACCAATTCACTGGTATAAACGCCTTGTATCATTTGCATCGACCCTTGAATATAGCGCACGTTATCCTTTGGTATACTGTTGGCATCATAATCTATGTCGTCGCCCTTCAGATATTTGTCGATATCCGATTTTATTCCTGTCTGATGGCGCTAGTGAAATTCGGGGTCAAATCGCAGAACTAAGTCCTGTGGTTCAAAGAAACAAATCAAAATGAAGTGCATATGATATGCAGTTAGTCTTCATGTCGTAGGATTTGAAACAGAAATAATGGAAGATGGTGATTGAGCCGCCAAAACATTATTGAATAAATTCATGAATAGAAAGTTGATCACTTTCTTATTAAATAAATGAAAAAACTGTTAATATTTACAGTTTATAGCTGATGACTGAAGTACACTGTTGTCAGATCGTTATAGAATAAAGGAATTTTGAATATAAATTGAGGTGACATCTTGAATATGAAAAAATGGAAATCGTAAATTTTCAAAAACCTTCTTTGTTAATAGGTCCATGTATATCATTAATTGAAATATGGAAGCTCATCCATGTTAGAGTTCTTTCCCAGTTTTCCAATAGGAAATAGGAGGGTTGTATGCCCTTCCAAAGGTTCAAGTCATATATTTTGAATAGCTACATCAAAATTATTTTGAAATATCAAGATTTTTCCATATTTATAAACAGCAAATACTTGCTGCGTCTCTACATAGCATAATTATTGTTACGCGAAACAGTTTTTACATTGTATTCACTATATAGTTCAGAAAATGAAGCTGAAAAAATGGTAAAACCTCGCAATTTTTTCGTCCAGCACCGATTTGTACAAAAATTTGGTATTAGGCTTATTACACCCTCTAGTTCATTTTCTATATTGTGCCGTTGTACGCTGTTTGTTTTTTAGGGGTGAAAACTACCCCTAATTGTAAAAAATTATAAGATAACATTGAAAACCTAAATATGGGTAAAAATAGTTAAATAATGATTGTTTCATGCTTTAGGATAAAATTTTATAATATTTCAACCTACCCTTGTTGTAAACAATCATTGAAAACATTGAAATTTTTATAATATGTATTCGAAGTTTAGAATACACTGGTGAGAAATAACGAAATATACACTCACACACGCGAGCAGATTTTTCTTCTCCTCTGTATTTCAATATGAATGGAAAAAGTGGAACATATAACGTATAACGGCCGAATGTACCGGTTATGTGGATTACTACACTCCGAAGCGGGTAATTAAAATTTTTCAAAAAAAATGATCGGTTTTTTGAGCATATAGCTCCTTCATTTTTGGTGATAGAAATTTTTTTCATTAACGATTTTGTAGAGCTTTCCAAGAACTAAGATTATATGAATAAAATTACTTAAGATCCCTTAATTTTTGAATGGGGAGAGTTCAAAGCGCCTGACTAAGGTGATGTTCGATCGTAAATGTAGGTGTTAAACGGCTATATCTCGCCGAATACTCACTTTTTTTTTTCGTATCTTTGGTATTTTGAGAGATATTTATACGAAAAGGGTTAAGAACACGAAATTGAAAAAATCATTTTCTCTTTAAACTCCAATTTTGCTAAAATGAGGCATTTTAAATTGGTTAAACTTCGTGGGTGAATTAATAGTACATATATAAAGAGAATCACAGAAGGGTGGCGATCATTTTCAGTTAGGGGGTACTTTGGAGGTTGTTTTCACAGATTTTTTTCGTAGAAAAAAGCGGGTACCGATCTTATTTTGATCATTGAATACTTCAAAAAAGATACTATGAGCTTTCTTCGAAAAATGCAAATTTTTCTCGTTGTTTCGCTTTAAATCTTTCAACTTATAAATTTGACGAAAAAAACTAAGAATTAATTTGCTTTATCTCAGTTCGTGTATGTCGTAGGAAAATATTAAAGAAAGCATTGTTTTCAAAAGCTACAATTTGCCTCCCCACACTTTTTTGATAAAATGTATAGTTTCAGAGTTATTTGCAAAAAACATTTAAAAAAGTCGATTTTTTCGTCAAAAAACTGTTACTTTCAACTTCGAATAACTCAAAAAGTATTACTTACGAAAGAAACGTATGGAACATTTTTTTCTTAGAATGACTTTTTCCGTCAATTGCTACAGTCAAAATGTAATAAAAAATTTTTCCCCCCGTGATGGGGTGGCAACCACCCCCAAGGCTCTAGCGTACAGTGTCATGATATAGAAAATGATCCTTGAGATATTCCCTTACCTTCTGTGAAAATTTCAGATGAATCCGTGGTGGACGAAAAAATTGCGAGCCAAAATGCTTCATTTCCTGAACTGATACATCAAAATTCAGCCACCTATCTGATGACGTGCAACCGTTTGCATTTTGCACGAGCTTTGAATTTGTTTGTCTTTTCAGAAACCCTTTCTCCAGCATCAGACACGGACTTAGAAGCGTTCCACGACAACGAGGACATCGGTCGACATTTCTCGCACTCCTTTGAAACCCACTTCGTCCCGAACATCGACAAGGATAGGGAATATTCCGAAGACCAGGAGGTCCGGGAACGGTACCACCACCATCGGAAGCTGCAGGGTATCAAGTTGTAGGTTATGCTCAAATAAATTATCTGTGGTTATGTTATTGGAGGGGTGCGATCGTGAGGTGTCAAGAAATCATATATTTCCGTAGGGACCAATACTCCGGTCAATTTAAACATTCGAAGCTGCATAAATTCCCATCAAGCTGAAAATCAGTAATGTCGTTAAAAATATGAATAAAAATAAAATTTGAAAGTTCCCCATGTTTCCCCTGTATGGAAAAAATTTTATTCAAGGTCGAAGGTCAAAAAAATGAGTTTTTCACGATTTTCAGCGAAACGGTAAGTTTTATCATAAAAATATCTCATACAAAAATTGTAGATCATAAAATAATCTACAAAAAACGTATCAATACTTTTTTCCTACGAGCCACCGTTTTTTATATAAAACGATTCAAAAAGTTGTACAAGTTGCAATCGTCATAATATGCACACTTTTCCACGCCACCTATGAGGTAGTGTACTTAGAGCGTTTTTTTTTAACGTGGTTTCCCCCGTAGGGCTACTCCACCGGTCAGTTGTGATCCTGTTTAATTTGAAACTATTGCAAAATTACGGAAATTTGTAAATATTGAAAAAGATAAAAAGCGATGTAAATTAAAAGAGTGGTGAATTTTATTCGTCTGAATTGTAACCGTCGAACTCTTCTCGTTCTTCTTCTCCTTGTTCTCCATTCAGTCACCGATAGAAAAATATTTCAACATATATAACAACTCTAGATAAGAGATGTATATATGTGGCGCACTCATGCATATTACTTGGAATATTTCCCTCATATATAAAATGTCCCATAAGAGCAATGCAATTATCGAAAACTTACAGCGGTAATTGCATTGTATCAAGTCACCATAACAACACATTTGAAACCGTATCGCTAGACGTCAGTAAACAACACAAATAAATGTCAGATAGACTTCAAAAACAGAAAAACATTTCGCGTTTTGGTGAGTGCTCCATACAATCTATAGAGGAAAGTGTAAATGAACAAAAAATAACATTTTTTTGAGAATTTCTTTATTCGTGAAATATTCCAATGAATTACATTCGTGCAGATAATTTTGCATTCAAGCGTGATATCTTATACAAATTGAATTCGGTTATTTTCATATTTCGCCAAAATATGAAAATAAACTCTTGTAATTTTTATGCACTCGTGCAATTATAACCGATAACAACTTTTTGAATCGTTATATCTTAAGAACGGTGGCTCGTAGGGAAAAAAGATCGATACATTTTTTGTATATTATTTTATGATCTACAATTTTTGTCTGAGATATTTTTTATGATAAAACTTACCGTTTCGCTGAAAATTGCGAAATACTCATTTTTTTGACCTTTGATCTTGAATAAAAAAATGTCCATACGGGGGAAAGATGGGGAACTTTTAAATTTCATTTTTAATCATATTTTTAACAATCTTACTGATTTTCAGCTCGATGGGAATTTATGTACCTTCGCTCTCATTTTTAGGTCTAGATTGACCGGATTACAATTTCGGTAAGGGTGCTATTGATTATTTTACCGAAGGATATATCATGGTGGGTATCAAGATCGTTAAGAACATTTTAGAGATCGAAGACGATAGGGAATGTGCATAAGTCCCAAATATATATTTTTTTGAATTTTTATTAACGTAATATTTTTACTGAAAGGAATTTTTTTCACTCAGGTAATATATATAAACGCGCCACCATTGGTCGAAACGAAATGTGACGTCAGACGACACAGTGCACCGATCTGCACCGATATCCATACTATGTTAGTGACAACATATTTCAAACCTGAATTCTTGTGACAATTTCTAGTGAAACTAGAACGATGACTGAAAGTATTTTTACCCAAGTACAATCGGACAATTCGCTAAAAATAGTTATATAAATGATGACAGCATAAAATATCGATTTTACGTACGCAGAGATCAAATGAGTGACAGCTGCGAGGTAAGCATTCTGTTATATGTATCTCATCCCCTTTTGAAGGCGAATTGTGAATTTGTTCCCAAAAATCTACTATAATACACGTATATGCCCATAATCTGTTTCATAATGAAATCCATTATGATACAGATTTTCAACCCATAGAAACCCATTGTTTTTTTATTAAGCATGATGTACATTTGACGTTTGTCAAAATCAGTAGGTATTGAATTTTCATATGATATATCTAAACTTCGATAATAATATCATCAAAATGTCTGATATTAACGATAGACAATATTTACCATTGATCTCTCCACACATATCGGAGGAAGCAGAAATTATTGAACAGAATAATCATATTTTTCATTTGACAAATGCATGATTTATTTCTTTATTTTCGATATAACTCGGTAAGGTCTCGTGGCGAACATTGTTTTCTTTTTTAATTTTTCCTTTTTTTTTCCTCTTCATTTATTATTGTTGTATTTTCAGAGGTAATACCATCACTTTCAATTTTGTAGATTTTTTTCAAAGAAATAGGATTAATTACTATTACTGTGTTCAATACAAATATAAATATAATATTCATTCATAGTTCTTCATTATTTATTGGATGTAGATAAAATAGCTTATGCAACTCTCATGCAATGTTTATTACATGATCGTTGCATAATATACTTAGTTCCTCCCTCAGACTTGGATTTATTGATTTGATTTCTCGGCACCTCATTCAGTTATTTTGTTTTTATTTTCATCTTTTATTGCGCATTTGTTAAGGACTTTCACGATGTTGAAATAAAATATTTTATACCGGTAAATTTTTATTTGTAAATGCAGGGTCACGGGAACTAGTTCCCAGACCCACTGGCCAGTGTGGTATGTTTGAAAAAATATTACAAAAATATCGTTTGCTCTTCGACCGCTCTTCAGGTATACAATTTTTTCACCCGTATGTCCTTTTTGGTTGGTGGTTCGGAGTCGCCAAACTACATCTTGCTGCGCAGTTTGTTGAGTTCCAACGTTTCGTCGACGATTTCCCGCCACCAGACTGGTCTGGACGTTAGGTCGGGGTTTTCGTTCATCAGGGCGGCTTGGAGGTTTTCATACAGCTGCGGAAAAATTATTATTTGTAATCACACATAACAGAATCCAGTTTAGATGGGAAACACCACATTTCTGTAGTGGTTGTTGACCCTAACTATACAACAAAATCAGATCGATCAGAGAAACTTTACAATCGGAAAATGTAGAATTCTCATTATCGACGAGTTGAGGGAAGATACTTGAATCGATCGATACAAATCAACAAATTATGAAATTATATCTCGCCACAAAAATTACAAAACATATCTGTGCAAAACGCAGTTTTTTTAAATGAATATTTATATATTTCCCAAGAAACTAACAAGTGTATAAAAAACCAATTTCAGTAGAAAATATTATTGATCAATACTCTTATTTTGAAAATTTTTTCAGAAATAGAGCTTTGAATTTTCAATAAATTACGAATAATATGTCGATCTTGTTCAAATAACCAATTTTTAATTTTGAATTTATACGAGTAGGTATATCGATTTTGTACTTTTGATTTCATCTGGTAATATATCAATATATTTTTTTCATTACACATAAATATATATATATATATATATATATATATATATATATATATATATATATATATATATATAATATATATATAATATATATATATATATATATATAATATATATAATATATATAATATATATATATATAATAATATTTAATTCATTCATTTAATTCGTTTTATTTTTTGAAGAAATTCTATTTTTGTTTCTTGTTTCATATAAATGATTGTTAAAATTTATACTGTTTGATTTTTAAAAAGCTGAGTCAATATTCTGTGAACAAATAATTGTACAATATTAAATTTTTATATTTTTCATAAAGGAAAGGAACACATATAATTTTTGTTTATATATTATTTTCATAAATTGTCTTTGGATGACTTCGAGATTGTACAGAAAATTTTGTTTAATACCTCCCCACCCAAGAATACCATAATTCAGTTGAGACTAAATCAGAGAAAAATAACAATAGAAGAGTGTTTGAGGATTTCATTCTCTATCTTGATGGAATGTTCCAATTTGAATGAATTCGATTTTTTTAGAGATAAACATAAATGAAGATTTTTCATAATTCAATGACTTATCAGCCGGGACGATTTTTTTTGAAGATCCTTCAACATATCAACTTTGGTCTCATACATTATTGATGTATCATTCGCGAACATTCAGATTTTTCTTCTCAAGTTTAAATTGTTGAGATAACATGTATACACGAGGAAGAGAACCGGCCCAATAACAGATATTTGAGGGACACCACATAAGACGACTTACCTACCTACATTATATGAAACAATTGAAATGAATTCATCTTTTGATAAAACTCAACTGGAATTTTGTATTAGAAGTCCTCTTTGATTACTTGGTACCGTGAATTCAAAAGAAAAAAGTAATTCAAACACAAAATATGAGTTGAAAATTTGGTTCTGCGAGAGATTTTTGTAGTCACTTGGTTTGATTCACCAGATCCAAGTATGGAAAGTCTCCAATGAGTTTTTCTTGTTGAATACGTTGACAGTTTATGGGGAAACATATAGAACTTTCATTAGAAGGGGTCGGAAAATGTCTTATGATGGCGTCAATTGACAATTGACATCGTATTGAAATGCAATGCGATTTTAAAATTTTGAATACTATTGTCTACCAAGCCTAAACAAAATGAAAATGCGTATAGATGAAAAAGTGTTTCAGCGCCAAACAAACGAAATTTGTAAATAAATCTCTGTTTACTGATTAATGCATGCAGATTGACGCCATCTATCAATATTTTCAAGAAATATATCTCCCTCGTAAAGATGCATGTTGATTTACTTGGAAATTTAGAAACTAAGCTCGCACACATTTTTCCCAGTAAAGTCTGGGAGTAGTAACGGTTCTGTAATTTTATGCTCATAACTCTTTCCCCCAAAAGCTCCACTACCCAAATGGGGGTGATGACACTAAAATTGACATTTAAGAGGAAAAGAATGTAATGATCACCGAATTATAAAATGAAAATCACAACCATACGCCTACCTTTCCATCAGATTTGCCCAGCACAGAATGCACCACGTAGTCCGGTGGCGCCATACCATCTATAATGCCCAAACAGTCCGGTTTCAACTTCGCGCACAGGTCCAAAATCCCCTCTTTGACGTTTTCCGAAAAGTCCGCCCCTTGCGTGTAGCCCCCCTGGTAAAAGTACACCAAGTGCCTGTCGAGGCAGGTGAGCCCGTACAGCGCCCCCAGATTCGCCAGGGTGGGGACCAAGTCTTCCTCTGCCTCGCTTACTTCTCTCCAGAAGTACCGCAGGGCGGTGTACTCTGCGTACGCTCTGGATAGTACTGCTGCTCGGTAGACTTGCGATTGGTTCCTGGCGGTGAATTTGTCGAGGCCTCCGCTCAAGACTTCGTTTTGCTTATTTTCGGTTTGTTTTACTAGGTAGATGATGAGCCACTCGTAGCATTCCTCGATGACTGTAAGGCGGAAAGGTACGAGTGAATAAAGGAAGTTTGATTTTCCAGTAAGCTTCCTGAGTGTCTGATATAAACAAAATTCTACAACAACACAAAACTGCTCTTTCTTAACTCTTTTCAAAAGAATGTATTTCATTTCATTACCTGATTTGACAATGACTTCATTGTGTTACAGTTGTAGTTAATAATAATAATAATCTTTATCAATCACAAGAAACTACAAATTTTATAACAGGGATAAGAAATTAATCGTAATCAACTAACTAACAATGAAAATTGTATAAATAAAGAGAATAAATAAAAGCCGCAATCAAAAAATTGTAATTATTTATGGAGATCAGAATTTCAACTAGAGAGCAAACATTTCTTCAATTCAGATTTGAATTTTGTCATTTTCGGAATCATTTTCAGTATTTCCGAAAGATTATTGTAGATTTTAACACCAAAATAATATATTGATTTCTCTCCAAATTTAGAACGATACGATTCAACATTTAATTGTTTGGTTTTTCTCGTATTATGATCATGAATTGTATTAATTTCACCAAAGTTCAGAGTTGAATGTTTGATTTTTTTTTCTAACTGAATGTATAAAACAACAAATTTTTAATTGAAAAGCAGACTGAATATTCAAAAGACCATGCAGTTTATATAAATTTGATGTTGGTTCAAGATATGGTAATTGGAATATACACTTTATAATTTTATTTTGTAGTCTATCAAGAGGGTTCAATATCGATGTATTGGCTGTTCCCCAAATTGAAATCAAATACTGGAGATTTGAATATATCAAACAGAAATAAATACACCTCAGATATTTTTTAGAAAGGAACTGTCGGATTCCAACATAGTCTTCCGTCAATGTACAGCCCTGAGAATTTTGTTGTTTGGCAATATTTTATAATTTTGTTTTCAAAAGCTAAATTCTCTCTGTTTGTGGTTTCAACATTACTGAGGATTTTTCATAATTCAAACTCAATTTGTGATAATTCAGCCAAGAAGATAACAATTTCAGGTCATCAATCATGTCATCATATATTTTTTTGGTGTTACTAGAAAAATAAAGTAGTGTTGTATCCACGTATAATTTGATATTTCCTTTCAATAATAATTTTGAAGCAGAATTTATATAGATCAATTCAGTCTTCAATAGAATGTCAAATTGCAAGCAATGACAGCTCTATTTACTCATTTACTTGTAGCTAAATGAAAATTTTGACGAAATTACATTTGAGTTTCATTTTGATATATGGCCTGCTAGATCACCGGATTTGACTCCAACATACTTTTTGTGTGTCAACTCATGCAGACGAGAAAACAAGCGAGATTTTCGTTCAAAACCTACTCACACGTTCTCTCCTGCGCCCGCACCTTGCTCCTAACGCTGGACGTGCTCTGGCCGATCCTCTCATAGTCCACGAAGTACTCGCAGCTCTTCAACGGGGACGACAGCCCCTCGCCCGAGGTGATGCCCTGCCACTGCCTCAGCAACCAGTTGCTCGTCTGCTGCACTAGAACGTTGTTGTCCCCTTCGTAGGTCACGCAGGGGTCGACGGTGCTGCGCAGTTCCCCCAGGCGGGCGGCTTTGAGGAAGCCGTGCCCCCCGCACGCTTCTCTGCACTCCTGACAGGCGTCCCTGCACGCCCACGTGATGAGGGGTTTTGCGCAGGAGACCAGCGCGTGGATTTCTGATACCATCTGGCTCTGGAAAACGAAAAGGGATCGTTGAATATGTCGCTAATGCGCAGGATCGTGCTCCAGTAGTTTCAAGGCGTGTCGCTAGCTTATGGAGTGTGTTGGTGGAGGGGCCTGTGGGATATATAAAGAGAAGCGGCTCGAGCGGCTGAAACATTGAAATCTATGAGGGTAGAAGTTTTGACAGTAGCATGAGGTTCTATTCTTGGACCGGTTCTTATCCTCATGTATGTGAATTCTCTTTCTGATTCGAAATTGAAAGGAAAAATCAAAATGTTTGTGGACGATACGTCTATAATATATGGGGGAAATAATAAACAAGAAATAAAAATTAACATGTTAATGGATCTTCAGACAGTATCATCCTGGTTGAATAGTCACAAACTAACATTGAACTTTAAAAAGCCATCTTTAATGTTTATTGATAAAAAATCGAATTCATTCCTATCAGGAGATTCCATTCAATTGAAAAATGGAATTATTGAATATTCCTCTGCTGCTTAGGATTAAAATTCAACGTGGACCAAAAATATAGGAATATTGAGGAAACAAATATCTCCAATGATTGGTGTCCTTTTCGAATTGCGAAATTTTATATCTCTGAAATATCTCATTTATTTCTCTCTAGTATATTCCAAACTCCAGTATTCAATTTCAGTTTGGCGAGTGGCAACAAAATCCCTAGTAAAACCAGTGAAAACCCTACAGAATAAATTGATTAAATGGATACATAAACTTGATTATCGGGAACCAACAAAAAATTTACATAAACCTAATATTCTTCTGGATTTATCATCATTAAATACACTTAAACTCTGTATCTTCATACATTTGGTTGAAAACAAACTAAAACATTCAAATCCTTTCTTCAAAATTATTAGTGATCAGCACAATCATTCAACCAGATTTTCCAAAAATTGATCAATGAAATTCAAATCTAACATAGGACGACAGTCAATTTATCACACAGGAATCATTTCGTATAATGGATTACCAGATGCAATAAACAAATATGGAAAACTCCGTTTCAAAGCGAACATTTGATGAAATAGATAATTGTCATTTTTTTATTACCATAATTTTTTCATTTTCTACAATGAAAGGGTCTGATTTCACCGGCTTTTTTCCTTCTATGTATAATCTTCTTAAAGTTGATTTTTTTTCCTTCTATAAACTTATAATAGGTTTCTTGGGAAATGAACGTAATTATTAATAAGGAAATAACCGAACAAGATGTAGGCCAGTCGTCAGGAAAATAATAGAGGCGGAAATAATATATATTGCGTCATTTTGGTGAAATGTTCATTGTGATATGAATGTCAAGTAGATTTCAAGAAGATTTGCTAAAGAATTACCAAAAATTAATATCCCTAAGCATAATCCTGTATAATCCCTAGTTTTCGAGATGTGAAGTCTGAAATATTGACCTGAAAATGGAGTCTATCAATGAGGAAAAAGAAGAAAGCGATAAAGCGAAATACTCCCTGATAATTATTTGTTGAACCAGAGTAATGAACACTGTTTACAAGTAATAGGTAATAATATATGAAAATCATTACCTACATTTAGATAGACATAGTAATAGACAACGTACACCATGTATTATTTATTACCTATCCCATTTAAACCATTGCTTGTAACTTTCGTCACGGATTTTAACAAACTAGAGAGAAAGAGGGGAACACAGGGCTGGACATAACCTTCGATCATCAAGTTACAAGAAACTTTTGATGACCACAAACATTGGTAGAAATATTTCAATAATCATTTTGATCTCTCATGGATATGAAAACTTTTCAATCCAAAAAGATCAAATACGTTTTCACGCCAGTGAGTAGGATTAAAAATGAATATTACAGTTTTTCAGGCCTCTGGCTATATATTTTTCAGTTTTTGGCTTGTCAATGTAACATCAATTGGTGATAATGTTCAGTAAATTATATATTGGAGGTACAACTGGTTACGGTTTTGAAGCAAAATGGTGAAATTACAAATCCATTACTTACCAAATTCTCCAACTCCACTGACGTTGCTGATTTTTCCACTACGGACAGGTACGTTTCGGTAAATTTATTAACAAAAACTCTCAATACCGCTGCCGCCGCCATGTGAGGAAACAGTCGCCATTGCTGAAAATAAAATCCCTTTGAATTATTAACGAAATTTGTGGTTTTGAATACCAAAAGTTTGCTGTTTTATTGAAAACGATCTTCGAATAAAGATAGTCAATAGACTCACAACAAAAGGACGGAAGATAAAACTCGTCGGTCGTTAAAAAATGTCAAAAATCGTAAAGGGAAATTCACAAGTTTTCTGCGATGAGTTAGGGAATTTATAAGTGAACTATGACCGACAAGGAGTATTTCTTTTATCTAACTGGACTTTTTTTATTTTATATTTTTTTTATTTTTTTTACCCAATGTAGAATATATTAAAAATATTATTTATATATATATATATATATATATATATATATATATAATTTTTATCGAGGGAAAAATTGGATCCTTTACCGAAGTTTGTATACTATTCTATTCACGATCATTCAAAATAATTTCATGAAATGAACAAGAAATGAATCTTTGCAAGATCAATTGCAATACAATTTGTGTTACAAGTGGGTATTACAAATAGAAAAAATTCATGAAGCTCCCAAAAATGTTATCATTGGCAAATTTACCTACTTAGAGGTTAAAATTTTGTACAAGTTGGTACGAATATTCCGATTTTGGTTTAATAAATGCGCTCGGCATATCAATAAATTTTACGAATATCAGTTGTGTCACGAGGATTGCTGCAAATGGGCCATGCTTAGATTACTCATTGAAATAATGGCAGCCCTAATGAGCAACAATGCGACAAATGCCTCACTTGGGGAAATGTCCTTTCAAAAAGGGTATAATTCGTCTTGTTCCATTTGAAGTAGTGAGGGTTGGTTTCACCCTTCCAAGAGGATTAAAGTTGCAGTGTTAGAAATCATATCAATTACATGTACGACCAATTTTTCTCCGAAAGAAGATATTTCGTGTGTTTCATTTCAAATGGTGACCTCTGTATTCGTTTGGAAACATAAGCGACTAATAGAGTGCGATGTTCATTCGAATTTCTATCTTTTTTATCTCTTTTCGTAATTGTTTGTGGAAAATATTCTGCACACGCAATAATCAAGTACAGTGGGTTATTTTTCGACTATATACGTGAGTGATCACTGGGTCGAAAAATAGTGTGCTCTGAGCAAATTTACTTCCGCCGTTCTCAGCGGACCGGAAATATTCCATCTCATCCATTATCACCATTGTTATTAAACGAATTCGATAATCACTCACGTGCAGCGGGTATTCTATGATGGGCAGCTCGTCGGCGTTGATGTTGCCGTCCCCGTTGGGGGCGAACTGTTTCCTGACGGCGGCGTATCGCACGGCTATGGTGACGGCGCAAATGAGGTTGTTCGAGCTCTCCTGCATGATGCCCACCCGGCCCATGGAGAGGTTCTCGAGCGCCGCCCCCAGGATGCGGCCCGGGTCCGTGAAGCAGCTCTCGTACTCCCCGTCGGCGGTGACGTCCGCCGTCCGGTTCAGCAGGTTGTCTTTGGGGATGCGGTAGTTGTCGAACATTATGAAACTAAAAAAAAAAGTATAATATGTAATCAAAAAAAACTTAATTGGGTAATTTTTACTAGACAGTTTTCAAGAATGCTCCACGTGTTTCACTATACAATATCTTCGTTTTCAAATGAAACGCCCTGTGGATTATCATATTCTCGAAATATGCATTAGATTCTGAATCCAGTAATACCCCATGGATGTATTGGAACACATGGTTCTATCAGGTGGCCTGCAAGATCGCCCGATTTAACACCTTTACACGCTTGGAGGCCTTCCTAGCCCAAAACCATCGTGCGGTATATCGTTCCTAGTAACATCACTGATCAGTAACTGCAATTTGCCAAAATTTCCTGTAATTCAGCTCCATATCCACTATCTCGTTTCTGTTTTAACTTTGTGGCATTTCAGTTCATTTCTTTTTTCAATACGATCTCCAGCAATGTATTCAGTAGCTGAATAACAACAACAGTTTATTGAAACGCTAAAAGTTGTATTTTGCTTCACAACAACTTCCCTGACAAACTGCGAGGATCTAGAACAGGTCTGAAGGGGTTAATTCGGGTGATCTTGCAGGCCACTTGACAGAACCATTTGTTCCAATTCATTATTCAAATATCAACTATGGGGTATCTTTGGATTCCGACAATTATGTGGATTTCAGTGATGTGATAACATATAGGGCGTTTGATTTGAAAATCAAACGTTGACGTCGTTTCTGGAAAAGCAGAAGTCAAAAAATGCCTCTTTGTGAGAAAATTCAATATTCCGAATTTCTTGAATATTCTTGAGAATTCCTGACCCTTCTTACAATGAAGGTTTATCCTTATTCTTTTCAATAAATTTTTTTCAATTATTATATCTCTTCTTTGTTCATTGGTAGAGTTTATTTCTGAGTACAGAGTGATTAACAGTGTATTTGAATGTTATTCAGGTGAATGAAAATGTGACAATCATGAAATTGAAAACAGCTAATATTCAGAATGGCAGTTATTGGAAATATGAAGTTGATGTTGGTGGCAGATAGGCGAAACGTCGGTTGTAAAATCTGAAAGTACCATCATCTGGGGAAAAGGGGGAAATATAATGCATGATTTGTTTTAATTATTTCATCAATTGAAGCAAGGACAATTCAATAACAATTTTTCAAAATTTCAGTTTTCACGGAATGTCCAGTAATAAATGGAACTTAAAAATATTCTAAACTGTATTTTCTTCATCACACATATGCGCAATTTTGCCCAAATTCAACGGTCTCTGCATCTCCCATCTAGTTTCCAAAACCTCAGTGGTGAGAATCTAATTAGAAATGTTCCGTACAACCACTTACCCATTGTCTATTCCGTTCAGTCCTATTTTCTCTCCCATATCTCCAACTACGATTCCAGGATAAGGCAGGAGTGTCGTGGGATCTCTTATTGGAACGACAAAAGCGTGTAGTCCGTGACATTGTCCTTTGGTGTATAGCTGTGCGAAGAGTAATGCATAAATGCATTGTATTCCTAGAAAAAAAATACATCTCAGTGAGTACTGATATAATGAAAGCTCTGTTGTAGAGGTAACACATTTTTCACAAGAGCCTTCGAATGGTATGTATCTAATAAATTATTGTTTCCCACGTTGGGCGCCATGTGGAAACCTTTTTTTTTGTAGCAGCAATGTGACTTTTGTTCGAGATGAGTTACCATCTAATTGATATTACTTGAGCTCGAATCCCGTTTGGCTAACGAGGTTACCATCTTCAGGCGAAGGAAATTGATATCGAATTTAAAGACTCAAAAAAGATACTTTGTGAAACGGGAATGGGAAGATTGCTACTTGTGTTCCTTGAATACAGATCTAAGAAAAAGTTGAATTGGGAAGATTCAGTTCGAAGTGGGTTGTGTTGATATCAACGCATGGGACAGCTCAAAAAATGGATTTAGGAAACATTCACGTTGAAATGTGAGACCCCTTTTATCTTTGGCTTGCATAAGTCTGGGAGTTGACGTTCGTAGGGAATAAAAGTTATAGTTTTCATTACCTAAATTTCCAACCCAGCATTTGGCTGCTTCGAAATCTGGCGTATGGATGACAAATTCCTGGGTCTTCGGGTCAAAAGTGGCTGTGGTTCTCATCAGCTTCGTATTACTGCCGTGGGCAATTTCTGTCAGTGCCAAACACGATAACATCTGAAATATCAACAATAGATCAGATATTTGATCACGATTTGGTACTCTTGTAATCAAAAACAAAAAATACTGTACATCGTCTAATGAATAAAGCAATAAAGGTAATATTCAAAAACCTTGGGACACTCCATCTTCAGAATTATAAATAATGACCAATAATATGACTTTCAACTGCCTAATTTAATTAGAAGAAGCTAAACTCGTCTACAAAGTACCTAACAAAAAATATCCAACAACTAATATTCCATATCTGAAAAACTCAAATATACACGGTCATAATGGCAGAAGTTTCAATAATGTTCATCTGAGCAATGTTCATCCCAATTAAGGAAAAAATGATCTCATTGCAAGCTTTACTGAAATATTCAACAAATTTCCAGAAGAAATAAAATCCTCTAGGTCTTTTCATATTTCCTTGAGGAAACAAAAACAATTTCCGTTTGTATGTTGATGTTCACCGAATGATCTGATAGTAAATTATTATTGATGCATGACTTAGTTAAAACTTATATAATAGTGAGATTATGACTTCCTTAAACCAGAACTATGTTCTGCCTGGAAGCTGTATGTTCCAATAAATTAATGAAATATCAAATAATCCCTCTTGTAAACATATGAAAGAGCTCTCAGAAGCAGGGATTGTGCTTACACTAATAATATCTACGTTTTCAATAATGAATCATCACAAATCAATGCCATAATACAATATGTGATATAACAAATCAACGTTTTCATAAGTGTGAGTCACAAATTAATGATATAACAGTTGAGCATCAGATCCTATTATGTTGTTATCATTTTTGTTGATTTTAGAGCAGATATAATCGATCTTGAGATAAGGATTTTTGAGGTTCATTGCAAATTCACGCTCTTATTTGTCATAATGTTATCATATTCCGATTGTATGAATGATTTGAAATTTGGTATATAACAATATAAATCAAAGATGTATTCATGCTTTTAGACCAATTTAAATTTTCAAAACTTTGTAAATATCTCAATATATCGTTTTGAAATGGAGCAAATTCAAAGGGAACTTCAAAGCCCTGTGAATTATGAATGAATGAACAGTTGAATTCAGAATGTACCCGTTTAACAATATAGTATATTATATTACTAGTGCGGAAAGTGAAAAATCACTTTTGCACAATTAATGTGTAATATTTTTTCATTCGACCATCTATTTCATTAAACAATATATGAATATCATCGTGTATATTGAGTTGCCTGACCAATCTTACAGTATATGCTTGAATATTGTTTCTATTTTCATGAATTCACAATTTTAATCAACTGCTTTAAGCTTTCGTTGCAAAGTTGCTAAATTTTGTTTTTATAAAATGAAAATACAAAAAATATAATTAATGTTAATCGACTCAGGAGATATAAGTGTATATCTCTGATAACGTTAATTCGGATCTGAATTAGCTCGGTAGAGTATCCGGTAAGATAACCGCAAGATTATGAGTTCGATTTTTGGCGTCAACCCTTCTTTTCTTTTCTTTTTTATAAATACTCAGTTTTGAGTCCAGATTTTATCTAAATAATATCAATAAGGAAGAGAAATCCACAAATACCTGTAAATCTTACAGGATTCACGGGTTTGACGGCTTATTCACAGCCGTGCGGCAAGTACCTACTTTCCGCACTAGTGGAAAACTGGTGTGATGCGACTAGAGTGGAGGAACTCCCCAAATCCGATTATAGAAAACTGATATTACTTCCGTGATATCTTCACTGAAAAAAATTAGAAATACTGCTACATGTTTTTGCTAAACGATAGCAGTACTGAACCTTTTTAAGTTGAAACCAATTTCAGTATTTATAATTAGAATTTACGTTCGATTTCAAGTAGTTTTGATTTTCACTGTGAATTTTTGCTATGCGCAGAAGCCCTGCGCAAAGAAAACATATGTGGTGGCATCTTCAGTATTTTGAGTGCAATTGATTACACACACTACATACCTCATTACCTGCGTATGCGTAGTGCTCATGCTTTTCTGTCCCCAGAGTAGCTATCGTGTTGCTGAAGAGTCCCACCCCCAAAGCGTATTTTATGGAAACGTCTGGGAATGTGGCAGCTAGAGCTTCGTTGCAGGCCATCAGTAACTTGGTCTGAGGAGGGAATCGAATCAGAAAAACGAAACGTTCGCTATAAAATAATAAGGAACAACTGAATACTTATTTATTTACGAACCCTTTTTCTGTACGGCGTTTTCAAATCTACATATGAAAGTTTGTGTTCTACGTATCTGCGTAGTTGTAAGGCTGCTCTTCTTTTCTTCTGTTCTGTGAGAAGTTCTACCGTGGGTCGATTGAACAGAGGGTCCTTTTCCAAACATTTCCACACGCGTAGCTGTGAACCAATCGAAAAATAATTAAAATAATAAAAAAAAAATTATATGAAGAAAAAGGAATATTGAAAAGAGATTCGATGAATTGAGAAAAATGATTGAAAAAGAGAGAGACATAAAAAAATTAATCAAGTCTTCAAAATTAAAAAATTAAGAAAATAAAATGAGACGTGAGAATGTAACAATTGTGATATGACAAGAATAAAATGGAAATTCAAAAGGATCAAAAATAAATATGAAAAACTTCAGAAATCAACCGGATTGAAAAATGAAATGATAGAGCTCTGAAAGAATGATAATAAAGAAATTGAAATTGTCAAAATAATCAAATGTACCAAAATATGCGAAGAAAGCTAATAAATAGAAATAATAATGAAAAACTAATAAAAATCTGACAAAGTCAGACGGAGAAAAAAATCAATTGAAAATCCAATGAGGACCAAAAATTTCCAAAAAATGCATCGATTTCCAATGATTCGGCTGAAATTTTTTGTTGAAGGGTATCTAGGAAACAAAAAGTTTTGAGAACACATATGTTTATGTGTCAAAGGGAGTAATATCGGGAGAAATGATATTTATTTCTGTACTACATACCCTCATTTTCAAGAGCTCGCTATCTTCGAAGAACACTTTCATCTTTTTCCAATCAAACCTCGCCTGTTTCCTGTATCGATCCAGGGGTCCAGCTGGAAAATTTCCGAATATGAGTGTGTCCCCCTCCAGATCCATATTTCAGTCGGTTTCTGGAACAAAATGAAGTAACTATACATTTCAAACTGTTACAAAATATTATTAATTTTTTTCAAATATTTCATCTCTAAATATTTTATGAAAGTCTGTTGTTTTTCCCATTGCTTTCTTTCACCAACTTCCCGGTTCTCTTTTTGTTATTTCTCTACCTTCTTCGCATATTTTTCTTTATTTCATCAAGCTTAACTTTTATAATATGTTTCCTCATTCATTATCGATCTTTAAGTTTATTGTTTGTTCTCGATATATATTTAGCATATGTTTTTCAGAATGTGGCAGATGAATGTTTTATTCGTGGTTTTTTCGGTTGATAACCTACCGCAATCTGGAAAATTAAGGATTTGTATTGAAATCTACACAAGTGTAGAAGGGCAGTTTTCTAATCTACCCCAAAAATTGCTGTGTTGATCAAAAATCGTTCCTTGTGAATGAAACACCCCTTTTAGTCATCAACTTCTCGTATAACGTAAACTTGCGTAGGTATCACAAAAATACAAGAGCTAATATAATATATAAAAATACCTAGCTTTGTTTCATTTTGAAAAATACAACAAATTGTCTTCTGAAAAACGTATTCAGACATGAAGATTATTCAAAGTCATGGCCTCCTATTCAGAATTTTATTATTTCAAATTGAATTTTTGAAATTTTTTTAACAGCTTCCCTGTGAAATATTTTTCCAGTATCAATCCTGAAGCGTATCTGTGAAATTTACTTGAATTTATATATATTTCCTTGAAAACCGCCAACTCCATGTTTCTTTTAACAATGTTTACCATGATTCAACAATTTCATACATATATGTTCCAGTTTGAAGCCTTTTTATACTCAAATAAAAAATGTCTTCATCAACCAAAAAAATATTAATCCAAGTGAATTCTACAAATACGTCTCAATTTGGGAGAAGTTGAGCAAGCAAATTTTCGTTGTGGCTACTTTGATTTCTTATTGAATAGGATAATAAAACAATAGTTGATATGGGACTAAAACCAATATTTCCCAGAAAAGTAATAAAAATATGAATAGGAGGCCATGAATATGGATTTGCACATAACTTTCAATTCTAATAAAGATATCCGAATGGGGTCATGTTTTTTTATGGAGGCACTTTATTCTTGAACGAATTCAATATTTTTGACCTAAATCTCATATCGTTATTACCGAACATGTAATCGCTTTCGGCACGATCCAAATTTCGATTGTGCGACTAATTAGAAAAATACTCATTTGATACACCCTTGATGGACCACACTCTATATTTTTATTCAGCAATATTTTTTTGCATTCGGTTGAGGATATTATCGGGAGTAATTACCCAAGTGCTTCAAAATTACCGAAAATTTTCCATGAAAGCATGGTGTCCAAAAACTGCATGAGTTTATTTTCATATTTTGTCGAGAGAGCCCGACTCCGAAGGAGATGGGCTCTTTTAGCAAAATATGAAAATAACCGAATGCAGTTTTTTTACTGACAACATGCTTGAATGGAAAATTATCAGGTTTATTTTGATGCACGAGTGATTTTGAAGCTACGACGACGAATTCAGTATTTATGTCTGTCAAGATGACAAATGTACATTTTAACAAATTTACTGACTGAATCTCTATCATCACTACTAGTAGGAGAGCCCACGATGCTATATTGGGATTTACTCGAGCGTCATAGGGACCTATTGGGTCGCGAAGCTTAGATGATAGAAAGAAAAAAATGTTATATAATGTATACCTTTTCATCGGTGGGGGGAGCGGCTATAGACTTTCAAAAATGTAAAAAAAAACTGTTGCATGGACATACTCGAGCGCGTCAGATATTGATATCATCTATGTCCTACATATTTTTAAAAATGTACGTTTGTTAATCTGATTGTTTCCATGATGGGAGTGGTGTAACGTAAGGGTAGATAATGAAAAAAAAAAAAAAAAATCGGGCGCGTCAGAATTTTTGAGGGGATGTTAAGTGAACCTGAAAAAAAGCTCCTATATAATAATCTGACGGTTTGAATGTGTCGCAGACTCGCGGCCGTTATTGGAACGTGAAAAAAAATCGTTATTTTGAAATACACAAGCGCGTCAAATTAAGATATATATGGTTCATCTTCACGCCCTAGACGTTACAGTATCATAATCTGACGATAATCTGGAGGGATTCGCCTATTCGCCAATTTGATTTTTTATTTTTTCAAATCATTGAACTTAATTAATCGAAAATCTCAGGAAAGAGCATGCAAATAAAAAAAGTATATGCTTTTTCAGTAGAATACTAGTATTTAAAAGAGAATGATTATAAGCAATTAAATTTTTTAAATTTTACAACGTTGGATAGATACCTATTCGTTGTGAACAATATCATGCCACCAACGAGTCTATGTGATCAACTGTCATGGCACTCTCGAATTGTCAGATTAGTGGAATATACACGTTTCAGGATGTAACTAACTCACCCTACCCTAATCTGCCGCGCTCGAGAATTTCAGATGATCAATTTTTTTTTTACTAATCTGATCCTTCATCCTTGAAGGGTGGCCATATATATATATAGGGCTCACATATGGTGGAAGTACTTAAACGGGTACAAGGTATCCCCCTGTATATTAATCTGCCGCGCTTTAGTAAATCCCGAAATCCCCGCTTGGGCTCCCCAATTATACGTAGTATGAAATGATGTCCCCAGCTTTGCTTTCGCCTAGATCTTTAAAACAATGAAACCGATTTTGATGCGGTTTTTTCAATAGATAGAGTGATTCGAGGAGAAGGTTTTTATGTAGAATACATGGATGATATAGTAGGGAAAGACTGATGATTTCAGAGGTTTCTATTGTGATGTAAATGAAAAAAAAAACCATTATTTAAAATCGTTCATTACTTATTTGACAGCTGTTAGTGAAAAGCTCATTCAGAATATGAGTGTATTCTAAATCAAGGAGGTCGCTTCCGGAATTGTTTTTTTTTAAGACGAGATAATGTAACATTTGACCTGATAAATTTGATCTCATGACTACATAAAATTGACCAAAATACAAATTCAGCAAATTTTCGTTTCAAATTCTTCGTGAAATTAAATTAAAAATGATATTTTTAGGAAATTTATGAACAATCCTGCTTGTTACGTAATTGTACATCTCAAAAATATCTACAAAAAAGTCCGCAATGGTATATCTATCTCTTAGGGTTGCTAGCGTGGAATATTTTGAGAGAACTACATCTATACCTACCTGCTGACTTTTTTGGTAATACCTCAATAGGCAGATTCTCCTCAGTGAACCTTGCAAACACCCGTGAGGAAACTGTTGCCTTGAATATTAACAGGACGGATATTGAATTAGAGACAACCGGCAAACACATGTGCTGAACACCTTATCACTTTCGAGTCAAACGCAATCGAATGAAAACTTTATAGATATTCGCCGACGCTGATACTATGTAATAAATGATTGTGCCAAAGTATTTGTTTTACATACAATGATAACGAAGTAGAGTATAACGGACGAAATATTTTAATCTGCGCAAGTGGCGTGAAATTGTTAGCAATCCTGCTTATCATGATTCTGTCAGCCCGTTTTAGTGGAATGTGATAAGAAATAATTTTGGGAGTATAATGGCAACTTAGCATAAAAGTCACAGTACAACGTTGATAATGACAAGTGAATTGAAAGACAAATTCAATAACAATCAGAGACATCGATTTTATCGAGTTGAAAATTTTCTGTTTGAGCTATCATTCTGAATAATTGACTAACTGATAAAGATGATATTGGAATCTATGGGGTAAAAGTTGAAACTTTTTGTAGAGATCGATTACTCTAACACTAACAAAGATAGCATTTTCAGGAGGAAAAAATTGATGCTGAATCTGAAGACAAGAGTCAGCTATTCATATACTTTTTTATATGCATATAAACACGAAAGGAAAGCCCTGTAATGTTCAAAGAACACCGCTGAATCAAGGGACAGGAGATTCACGAATTAAAATTCACTTTGAATTTCTGAAGTTTGTAAGCCTCAGGAAAAACCTCTCTCTACAAAGCGCAGCTGTTCTATTGAAAGAAGATCCCTGAGCAAGAGAGGTTCGACAGTTCACAACAAAGGGGTGGGAATTCTTTACTCGTCGAGTCATCTGTGTAGATATTGCCAAGGGTGGAACGATTGATAACAATTCAGAAGAGCACCGACCGTGAAAATATCTATGGAAGAGAGACAAGACGATGTTCAAATGAAGTGAGCGAGTCTGTGAGCGAAGAATCACCCATAAGACGGATTGTCTTGCTCTGAAGAGAATCGAGAAGCTTCAATGAATGTTTTGGTGCTGAACTACATACATGAGAACTATATTCCAAGACAGATCTTATCTGAGCCTTGAAGATCATCAGAACAATCTAAGGTAGTGCAACAACTACTTAATTTCACTGTAGGTACCTACCTCATACGAGTTCCTGACAGAACGTAGCTGTCCATAGTCCATAATAGATACCAAATTCATATATCTGACATCTCAGCTCAAAGTTGTCCTCCCTACAAAGGGAAACATTCTACTTTCCAACTCTGCTGTAACTTGTCGGGGCCATACGCAAATATCTCTTTCAAATCTCATTTCTTCTACTATCATAAACTTGATACGTATTAACACGAGGGGTTGACCACTGAGGAAAAATGTGTAGGTACACTGGAATTCCCGTAAACCGGAATTCCCTCGGAATTCCCCAGAATTCCCTCGGAATTCCCCGGAATCCCTCAGGATTCCTACAAGAAAAATATGTCAATTTGAACAAATATCGATAAAATTTTAAAGCTAAATGACGGAAATACTGGGAATGCCGAGGAAACCCGACGAAATATGAAAGATATATTTCGGAACTTTCGTACAAAAGTTTTTTTTGAGATTTTTGAATGGAACATAAACTTTAGACTTTCAAGTAGACCATGTAATGATTATGACCCAATCTGAATAATATCGGATTTTACATATCAAAACTTTCCACATTTTCATTGAGGCTGGTATTTATTATATCGGAAACAAAATAAATCATCCATATAATGCAAGTCACAATCGTAAAACAAAGGGAACGGATCGTCTGATTCCACTCAGGTTTGTTTCATTAGCATCATTTTTCCTGATATTTTTCCTTATAGAATCAAATTCTGAATCCGTTAGAATAAATAAGTATCGAAAAAATACAATTTGTCATTGAAAAAATACGGTATTTTATGGTCTATTGAGTAAGTTCTATTATTTTCAACCGCTAAATGATTACGAGATAATCAATCTGTGGGGAAAATCCTTTTAATACGTTTTTGTCATCGCTTATATAGCGAAAATAAACTGTTTCCCAAAAACGTAAATACCATAATATCAAACATTATTGATAATCCTTCAACATTACCTACTAGGAAAATGAAAAAATATTTTTCACCGGTGTGTACACCCTGTATAAACTCAAATGAGAACAGTTGACACTGAACCACAATATACCCGATCATCTTTTTATTACAAACCGATAAATTATATGAAACCGTCCACATAACATGATGGAGCTGCAAAGAAACTCCTGAAATCGTACTAAAACTGCAGTTATGTTAGTGGCTTAAAATCTCACTTTTATTTTGTCGAAGTAATCGTTACCGTTAATAAAAATAACCATAAAGTTGTCTAAAACAGCCGCTAAATTTAGTGGCTTAAAATCTCTCTATTGACTATATAACTCAGATCGTATAACGCGAACTATAACCGTCTTATTTCAATTTCGGTAACCGCTGGCAACAATGTAGACAACCTGTGTTTTGTCTGCCAATCATGATCTAGTCTCTCTTCCACAATCAAGGGCGTCCCTTTGTCTTGTAGAGTGAAATTTCAAGACACGTCATTTTTGAAATATTGAGGAAAATAATGGCAGTCGCAAAGGTTGACCACAAAAAAAAACACACAAACTACGACACAAGGTTTTTTTGGGCTGTTTCACATGTTCAATTCATATATATTCGAATCAGAATGAGGTACTATTTCATTGAAATAAGTTATCGGATCATTTGAAAAAACTACCCCTAACCACACCCCTCTCGAGGCCGCATAAACTATAAAACACAGTTTTTTGTGTTGTTTCACATGCCTTATTTATATAATTGAATCAGAATGAGGTACTATTTTACTGTAAGAAGTTATTGACTCATTTGCAAAAACTTCCCCAATACACCCCTCCAGGGACATACCTATCAGATGTCTATCAGTACATGAAGATTGTTGTCATCAGGCTTATTTGTCGCTAACAAAATGTATTTCAAATTGGAAGTCTGCAACAAACTTTCAAAACAAAGGTCCCAACTTTCTTCGTCCAGTGGAAGTGGATTACTTCACACCGGTGTTTCGTTTCTGAATTATGATTTTATATAAATATTGAAATTTTACTGAGCATCCTAGCCATGTTCCGTTTCCCTGTCTGGTTAACCAGAGTGGTTCTTTCTCTCTCTTTTGGATGGACCCGGTCAATATGATAAAGAGAGAGAGAACCACTCTCTGGTTAACCAGACAGGGAAACGGAACAGGGCCCTAGTTTGCTCTCATAAACAAAGTGAACCCCAAATAATTAAAATTCCCCAAAGTTGGCCATGGAATTTGCATTGCTTTCGCCCAGTCAGGAATTTTGATTTCATAATTTGAGGCGATGTGAAGTTTGACAAACATCGCGCCAACTTGATTCTGAATCAGTATTGCGGAAACAAACACAAAAACAATGTAGCTACAGTTTTGGCGTACCTAGTTTGTCAGTGAAGTGAAATGTTTGGTGGAGTTTCTTCTGTGAAAACGAACTAGGAGGTATGTGGGCAATTTTTTTGTTTTGACATGGAGTTTATGTACGTTTACCTATATGGTATAATTAATGATAACTGAATTCACGTGATATGATCTACCTAGGTATATTTGTATCTCATGGAATTCAGTTTTGGATGTGTCAATATTGATATGTGACCTTCGAAAAGGTCGAAAATTATTTGCAAAACCAGCGACTTTCTGTTCTGTCTCGCAAAATACCATTAAACGTTTACGTTGTACGAATCCATTTCCTTTTGAAATGTGGATTTTCATGTACACTTCCTTCAAAAGGTACATAATATACCCTAGCCTGAGTTGCTCTGATAAATAGCGTCAGCAAATTCAAATTCTGCACGGTGTAGGTACCATGACCATGGCCAATCTTGATTTTCATGACATTGTTGTTGTCTAATCAAGGATGAAATTTGGATTCCGGTGTTGACTTCCGTATGGGTCAGACCTATAGAGGGTTAGCAAAAATCGTGAAGTGAATAGCGGAGTGGTGTTGTCAGAAGCGAAAAGAGGTATTTACTAACATTTACCTTTGTATAGTATTTTCCCATCTTATCCCACAAACAAACTAAAGTAGTATTAAGTTATGGGGGAAGAGTCAGGGGGAGGCGAGCCTCCCCCCCTTAATATAAACTCGAGTGATAGTGAAGGTGAAAATGGTGAACTCAATACAAACAACATTCTTCATGAAAATGTGAAAAAAGACACTAGTAAGAGTAAGGAAAGAACCAAATATTTATATAGTTATACGGACAAAGGTCCATTTGAGGTAAACGTTGAATGTACTAATGGAAAAAACATTGGTAACTACAATTGTCTTGGTATAGCTCGAACAATTCTTAACCTGAATTTATCAGATGTAAAAAACATAACCAAAAAAGGCAAAAACAGAATAGGAGTCGAATTTCGTTCTTTTAAAGCAGCAAATGATTTTGTTTCAAATGAAGAACTGATAAATAAAGGATATGAACTGTATGTACCTACGAGCAAGGTCACTTGCAGGGGAATCATCCGACATGTAGATAAAGAATTTAATGATGAAGATTTACTAGAATGGTCGAAGATTAATATAGCAAATTGCAAAATTCTTCAAATACGTAGGCTAACTACTAGGGATAGAAATTCTAGAGAACCAAAATATATACCAACGTATACTGTATGTTACACTTTTTCAGGGACTTGGCTACCCAGAGAAGTAAGAATTTGTGGGTTGTCATATAAAGTATATCCTTACATCAGTCCAGTCGTTCAATGTTACGGGTGCTTACTTTTTGGTCACACAAAAAAAAATTGTAATAATAAAAATACTAAATGTCTCAACTGCGGGGAGATTCTTTATGAGGGTGCTTGCAATTCTAAATGCATACACTGTTATAGTAACGACCACTCTAGCACTAGTAAAATATGTCCAGAATTTGCAAGGCAAAAAAAGATAAAAGAAGTTATGTCATTAGATAATTTGTCATTATTTGAAGCAAATGAGGCTTATCCAAGATCATATAGGAAACCTCAGCCAGTCCGGTTTCAGCGTCAACAGGGTGACTTTCCTTTGTTACGTGTTGAACCAGAGCTGGATCACATAACCATTAATCAACGGCGTATAGCAATGGGGAGACAAAATATGGGTAGTCAATCTTATTCTGAAGTTTTCAAGACAAACAATGACAAAAAGCGAAAATTATCACAATCAGTCGGATATGATAGAGAAGCCCATAATAATTTACTGATTGAACCTAACGGGAGGCCATCATCACCTTTTCAATCTTTTTCTGGTACCATTTTCAAAGCAAACAATCCCGGATGTTCAAGAGAGGTTAATAATACTAAAACGCTGGATGACCTGGTTACGGTAGGTAGCCAATTATCCAATGAACAAAGAGAGGCAACTCTCAATTATATGACCAGATTTTTATTGGAGGGAACTGGATCCCAGAATATTAGTAATATTAGTTATAATGACCCAGACAACATCAGGAATTTCAATTTTACAATGGAACATTAAAAGTATAAATAGTAATATAGATAATTTGAAACTTTTGATAAATGAACACTCACCTGACATAATAATACTGAATGAAACTTGGCTTAAAACTAATAACACCTTTAATATTAAAGATTATACATGTCATCGAGATGACAGATTAGATGGTTATGGAGGTATTGCGACACTCATTAAATCACAGTTCATTCAAAAAAAAGTTGATTTGGACTATACTCACATGCCAAATAATTTTCAAATGTTGCTTATACAACTTGTAGAACTGAAACTGAACATTATCAACATATACAATCCACCTAAATCGAGATTCCAAGCTCACTCGTGGCATCAACTAATAGATAGTATTGAACATCCTAAACTCATATTGGGAGATTTCAACAGTCATCATACCTCATGGGGTTGCAGTGTTAATGATGTTCAGGGCAAAATCATTTTGAACTCCTTGGATGATTTACAGCTAACTATACTTAATGATGGATCACCCACAAGAATGACTAGACCTAATGAAAATTTATCTGCAATTGATTTAACATTAGTATCATCCAATTTATCAGTTAAATGTAACTGGAAAACTTTGAATGACTGTGGTATGAGTGATCACTTTCCAATATTGTGTAACTATAATAAATCAGCGAATACAGACACTAAATACAAATTCGAGAAAACACGAAATTTCAAACGGGCAAATTGGGATCAATACTATAACATGGTGGATTCGTTGCTTAGGCAGGAACACAATAGTAATTATAATTCATTTTCAACTATCATCAATTACGCAGCTGATCAAACCATACCTTATATCAAAAGAGTAAATAGAAAACAGAAAAGTGTACCTTGGTGGGACGATGAATGCACAAATATAGTATACGAGAGAAGGCAAGCATTACATAATTTCAAACAACATCCAACATGGGACAATTACATAGAAGTTAAACGAGCTATAGCAGTATCGAAGAAAATAATAAAAAATAAAAAGAAATCAAAGTTTAGGGAGTTTTGCTCAACCCTGAACCGCAACTCTCCTATAGCACATACGTGGCAAGTAATTAAAAAATTCGCTCAACATCGTAGTCCCACCAAGGTAAATCAGTTTCCTCCCGAACCAGTGGCATTGGACATATTAAACAAACTAAGCATCTGTAACATTGAACCTAACTTTAATATTCAAATCGAAAATGCATCAAGTGAACAATTTAGTATTTATGAATTACAACATGTACTTTCAAATCGTAATGACACCGCAGTAGGTATGGATAAGATTTCATATTCAATGCTTCGTAACCTGCCTCCATATGGACAAAAAGAACTGCTACACATATTTAACCTCTGTTTGCAACAAGGTACCATACCATATCAGTGGAAAAACAACATTGTCTATCCTTTTCTCAAATACAATAAAGACCCCTGTGACTCTAGTAATTATCGTGCAATAACACTATGCTCTTGCGTAGGAAAAACTCTAGAGAATATGATTAAAGTTAGGCTAGAATGGTCTTTAGAGCATAACAAAAAATTTTCTTCCTATCAAATAGGTTTCCGAAGAGGTAAAAGTTGCATAGATGGGGTAGCTATTCTTACAACCACTGTTCTCAATAATTTCAGTAAAAATCACTTCACCTTAGCGGTATTCCTGGATATCAAAGCAGCCTATGATAACGTAAACATTTTTTTATTATATGAATACCTAATCAAAGCAGAAATTCCCTCAGATCTCTCAAATCTTATTTTTGCATTTATGAACAATAGACAAACATTCATTAAGGACCACAATGGTAACATACACGGCCCCTCAAATATTACTCAGGGATTGGTACAGGGATCACCACTAAGTCCTATACTTTTTAATTTATATACAATTGGCTTACACGATACAATTCCAAAACATATAAAATTGATTCAGTATGCAGACGATTTGGTACTAACTATATCAGGACAGGACAGAGATAATTTGATATATGAAATGAATTTAGCATTACAAACTGTTTCACAATGGCTCAAGAATCATAACTTCACAATATCTGATTCCAAATCAGCCGCAATGATGTACAGCAAAGGTAAACTGTATAAACCATTACCCAGAATACTCATAGACAACTCAGCTATAACCTGGACATCCAGCATCAAATACTTGGGCGTAATAATATCAAACACATTGAATTGGTCTGAACATATTAATTATATTACAAACAAGAGTCTCAAGGGAATCAACATCATGAGATCATTGTGTGGAGTATGGTGGGGGGCGGATCCCTTAACACTACTCACAGTATATAAGGGTATTGTTAGATCACATCTTGATTATGGTAGTCAATTCTTTAAACCAAGCAGTAAATCTATCTTGAAAAAACTTGACAGAATTCAGTATGGCGCTCTTAGAATCGTAACCGGGGCAATGAAATCTACACCAATCCCTGCCTTGCTAGCAGAATGTGGAGAATTGGATCTTGAAAGCAGGAGAACATGGTTAGCAGCAAAATATATCAATAAAAATATTGCAGAACTTAGTAATCCAGTAATAGACCTCTTACAGCAATTAAATCAATTTTGCGAACAGAAAACGGGATATTGGAAAAATAGGACAGTACCATACCTAATAAAGATATATCCACTATGTCAGTCATTCACTGAAAATCTCTATCATTATAAAATCAGTCCGGGATATGAAATCGAAATTGAATATCAGCTAGGTCACATCAAAACATTGAACTTGATAACAAACAAAACATGTCTAGAGGGAAATCAGGAGTTTCTTAATTTATTTAAAATGAATTACCCAGATTATCATTTTATCTATACTGATGGGTCCTTAGACCCTCACACCCACCAAGTTGGCTTTGGAGTTCATATACCAGACATCAATTACAATTATAGCTCACGACTTCATAATTATACACAAATATGTACTGCGGAGATAATAGCCATTCACAAAGCAATTTTGGTATGCATAGATAAAGGTCTCACTAAATCAATCATCTTCTCTGATTCGAAAAGTGCCATAGACAAATTGAATAATAATCATTTTTATAAATCTCACTTTATCACTGCACAAACTAAAACTTTGTTATTGGCTGCCATAGCAGATGGTTATGATATCATATTGACGTGGATACCAGGACATCGAGGTATCAAAGGTAATGAGATAGCAGATTCCCTAGCAAAAGTAGGTAGGATGTTAAACGTACCTTATAACATCAAAATAGATAAAGAGGATATTAGTCCTATACTCAAACATAATATTTATAAACAATTTAATCGCGACTGGATAGAGGAAATCAACAAGCGGCAAACTTTTTATAGGCTTCTACAAGAAACATTTCCAAACAAATCCTGGTTTTCCAACATGCAATATAAAAATCGTCGACATATCACAACCATAATCAGAATGCGTACGGGGCACTGCCTAAGCCCAGTTCATTTATGTAAGATTGGTATGAGAGATGATCCCTTCTGTGAATGTGGTGTAGTGGGTACATTACAGCATATCCTATTTGAATGCCCTCTTAACTTCAATCCTTTAATTGATATATATACTGAATTACTTAACAGTGGAATTCCGGCTCCTATCTCTGTAGTCTCCCTTCTCCGAAATATTAATGACAAAGCAATTGAAGTTATCAACAAATTCTTATCACTCAATCACATTAAACTATAAACACAGCATAATTTTGTATAGGTATACATGTGAGTGTACATATAAAGGAAAAAAATTAAAAAAAAAAAAGAAAACAAAAACAAAAAAAAAGAAAGAAAAAAAAAAAAAAAGAAAAAAAAAGAAAGTAAAAAACCAAAACAAATCAAGTTAACCAGCCCCAAAGGAACTAATGCAATGAACAATTTACACCATACAAAAAAAAAATAAGAAAAAAAAAAAAAAAAGATATATATTATTATATATATATATATATGATATTAATTACTTCTCTTTCCACAGATATCCCTATCTTTATACTCCTGGGTTCTACTACTATCATCCGAGGCAACTTTTCGGGTTTTTGTGTGAAGCTCCTCCGTTGCCCGGGAGCGAGAAGAGTTTTCAAACCTTTGTTGTGTTTGTCTTTAACTAACCACCCACCTCTACCGATTGTCAATATTATATCAGTGAAGTTAATGAAGTATATGAAGCAGACTCATATGGTGTGGAAGAGGTAATTTACCGTCAACCTTCCCATCATACTAGAAGGACGGAATATCCATATTCCGTCGACACTGGGCAAATGACCGCCGACGTCGAACCCATAAAATAAAGAAGAAGAAGAAGAAGAAGAAGGATGAAATTTCTGATTTGACGTGATGTGAAGCGTGAGAAAGAATGCCGAACCGATTCTGTAAAGCATAAAAAACAATGTGAATATGAAGTTCTGGACTGTTATGCTGTTTGTTGAGAGTTTGAGAGAAACAAAGTTTGGTGAAGTTTCTTTCACGAATTCAAGGTTAGCGTTTAGTTTTCATTTACCTACCCAAGTAAATTTATACGGACTCTTTGGAACTCTGCCAAATTTCATAACCTCAATTTTAATGTGTGGATCTTTCTTTTCTGTTCAATAATTATTACCTATTCGGAAATATTGATTTGAATGCCCACCAGTTCCAACGAAAATGTTTTTTACATGATAGGTAGGTAATTAGTTATTCCCATCTTGGACAAAATATGATGCTTTGTGAAAGTTCTTTCAATATTTTCCATAAACCTAAATTCCCGACCTGAACGATTGAAACATTAGAAGTTGAAGGATATTATAACTAGGCGTCACAAGATAAATTTTTATTCATAAAGTTTTGGCAGAAATTTGATTTATGTGACTTGATGATATGAAGTGAAGCTTGGAAAAGATTTTCGATAAGATTCGTTCCTACTGAGTTCTCACAAGAAATAATGTTTAGTATAGTTTTTTCTGAAAAAACAAGGTTAACCTCATGTTTCAACATGTGTTTGATGAACTTGTTCCTTTTTACCTTATTCACAACCAATTATCAACTAAATTGAAATGTCGCAGTATTTCAAGTCGAGTTTTTTAATGGAAATGGAAATATTTTTTGACAAATAGGTGAAATAATGTAGAAATAGGTGGAATATATCCTTTTCTCGAACTTTGTAAGATCATAACATCCGAACGAAGATAAGCGCTGCATTTCTACTTAGAAATCATACATCATGAATCAACATATATACGTAATGTTCAAATATTTGTTTAATCCATTATACGTACATGACAAAACTTCATCCATGATAGGTAGGTATACATTCACATAAAAAAACACATGGAGCTATTTCAATGTTTGAAGAAACAGTTTTCCTAGGTCGTCAACCAATATTTTTCCCTTGCTGGAGGTTGTCTTTCGAAATCCCACACTAACAGGTCTATTCCGTAACTCATAGCGATGTCGTTATCCAACTACTATCGTTAAATTAACGATATTTGTGTCGAATATTATTCTGTAAAAATATAAAATCTTTGCAAGTCGGTAGTGAACGACATAATATAAAGTTTGTTAACGGGAATAGAAATGGTTCACCTGGCTAACGACTTGAAGTAGTTTTGTGGTATTTTTGACATATTTTTCATATGGATCGATGAGAGCTAGCTACCGACAGTCGTTTGATAACGGATCGTTCATTAACGGTGTTTTACGGAATAGATCTGTGAATCTGTTTACTGTAAGTGTTAGACGATTTCATTTGTTTTTCATTACAAAGTTATCTACTTGTTTCAAATGTTGAGATATTAGTTTATAGTGGGCAGCAGTGAGAGTTTTTTTGGGCCAATTTGTTACAGTATGTTTTGGAAAGCTAAATCAAATCCTCTAATTATCTCGTTAAGTAAATACATGATACTATTTAGAGGTGAAGTTACTGATTTTGTTTGTTGCATGAAATGGTCGGTTTTTGAAAAGATTTAACATTTCAGTTGAAATGGGAGAGTATTTACTAATTTGAGTTGTCATCATCTTAATGCTGAGAAAATAGACTTGTGATAATTGGTGATTCTAAAAAGTCTTTCGATAGTCATTAACCTTCACCGAGGACGTAGACAGCCTAACTGCGTGTAATCATTGTACCTAATTGTTCTGAGTCCATGACGTAATGAGGTTAAAAAATTAATATTATATTATTTGTTCCGTGGTGTTCTGGGTTTGTAACCTACCACAATCTGAAAAAATAAAAATTAATGATGGAATCTATACGAGTATACCAGTGTTGGAGGGCAGATTTTCAATCTACCCCGAGAAGTTGCGGCGTCTATTGAAGAACAGTTCTTTCTGGATAGAACAAGAACAATCAGTCAGCAACTTCTTGTATAACTCAAATGTTGCCCATCAAAATATATATATATATATATATATATGAAAACACTTATCGTTAACGTTTCGGAAACTAAATCCGTTTCCGTTCTCAAAACTTATAGACAAATTCCTATTCAAATTTGACAAAATATTTCGTCCTTCAGGAGGGGCAGCCATCCGCGATCCATATCAAGCGAACTCATATATATGCATTCTTCACCAGACAGCATGATGAAAGCAGATTCCTTTAATTTTCGTTTCCTGCCATTGCTCTCTTTCGTCATAATTTTAGTGTCGTTCCATTCTACTGTGTGATCTCCATCGGCAGCAAGAATGTGTTCTGATAATTTAGAACCACCTATCTGTTTGTTCCTGATGTATATCTTGTGTTCACTTATTCGCACTCACAATGGTCGAGACGTTTCACCGATATATTTTTGACCGCACGAACAAGGAATTTGACAATTTTTTGTGTTTTCCGTTGTGTTATTTGGTTTGGTATGAGTGAGTATTATATTATATGATTTGAAAAGCTTTACTATTCTATATGAATATACCTAAATTACTCAACTGTCTACGGAACTGAAATGAACTCATATTAAAGCAGTTAGGGCAATAGTATATTGTATTATTAGGAGACAATGTGATGTTTTTTGTGGAAGGCATGGAAATTGACACAAACCACCTCTTCCTCTGGATTACGAATGCTTTTTTGTCTTCAAATGTGGAAAATGGAAATTTCTGGAAACATTGAATCAAATTTGGTAGCTGTCACTTCTACAGAATATTTCCCTCATATATAAAATGTCCCATAAGAGCAATGCAATTATCGAAAACTTACAGCGGTAATTGCATTGTATCAAGTCACCATAACAACATATTTGAAACCGTATCGCTAGACGTCAGTAAACAACACAAATAAATGTCAGACTTCAAAAATAGAAAAACATTTCGCGTTTAGGTGAGTACTCCATACACTCTATAGAGGAAAGTATAAATGAACAAAAAATAACATTTCCTTGAGAATTTCTTCATTCGTGAAATATTCCAATGAATTACATTCGTGCATAAAAATGGCCAGATAATTTTGCATTCAAGCGTGATATCTTATACAAATTGCATTCGGTTATTTTCATATTTTGTAAAAGAACACTTTCGCAAAAATATGAAAATAAACTCTTGCAATTTTTAGATATCACGCTTTCTTGCAAAATTATCGGTAATTTTTATGCACTCGTGCAATTATAACCGAAACTAGTATATTGTACATTCCTGGACGACTGTGAAGATTGATAAGTCAAGGCACAAGCCAAGACTTAGGAACACAGAGTGTTACTTAATTTACTTTCACTGCAACTTTTGCATGTATAATTTAGAGACAATGCATGTTTGCCACATGAAACATTCCTTTTTTTTCCAATGACAAACTATTGTCAGAAACATTCCTTTTTTTTTCCAGTGACAAACTATTGTCATCAAAATACCGTTTTGTGACTGATACTTCCTTACTCATCAAGTCGAGATTATTTTCGGTTATAATTGCACGAGTGCATAAAAAGTTAACGATAATTTTGCAGGAAAGCGTGATATCCGAAAATTGCAAGTTTATTTTCATATTTTGGCGAAAGTGCCCGAGTCCGAAGGACGAGGGCTCTTTTACAAAATATGAAAATAACCGAATGCAATTTGTATAGGATATCACGCTTGAATGCAAAATTATCTGGTCATTTTTGTGCACGAATGTAATTCATTGGAATATTTCACGAATAAAGAAATTCTCAAGGAAATGTTATTTGTTGTTCATTTATACTTTCCTCTATAGATTGTATGGAGTACTCACCAAAACGCGAAATGTTTTTCTATTTTTGAAGTCTATCTGACATTTATTTGTGTTGTTTACTGACGTCTAGCGACACGGTTTCAAATGTGTTGTTATGGTGACTTGATACAATGCAATTACCGCTGTAAGTTTTCGATAATTGCATTGCTCTTATGGGACATTTTATATATGAGGGAAATATTCTCACGAATTCATTTTCTGGAAAAATAAATGATAGTAATACCTAGTTAACCGAAAAATGAAACAAAATCCAGGTAACTTTTTGTCTCATGGTAGTTATGTGTGAACACGACCATGGACCAACATTAAAACAGTTCTCTTAGCTTGAAATTGAGGAGTATAATCGCTATCAAATTGATAATCACATACACATTGGAGATATTATTAGACACCACTTCTGAACATGAATTAGGCAACGACCTAAAATAGAGCTTCAATTGAACGCACTCTAAACTAGGACACAGTGGCGCCCAAAAAGAAACGACCGTCCTCACCCGCGTCATTGTCTTTTTTTCGCCTGGAGACGAATAAACTACTTCCCGGGTTATCGAAATTCTATATTGCTAGTAGGTTCAGTAGGCAATGCTCCGAAAAGTCATGATCTTGATGGTAGACTAGACTTGGACAGACTTTCATTCCTCGCTGGGAATCACACGTTGAGAGCTTAGACCTCGTTAATCGTTAGCTAGTAAGCGGAAAGGAATGAGGAGTATTCCTGTTACGAATCAAGCTATGCATACCCAGGTTAAAAATTTATTTATAGAGTGTGATCCATTGGGTGTGCAACCAATGGAATTTTTTTCTATTAATTCGGTTGTACAACATATGGTATTCGTTTCTGTTACTTTGGGTGAGCCAGAAATAGTTTTTTCTATTGTGCAATAGAAATTTGAGTACTGCCAAAATTTAGTGCATGTTCGATAACCTCTTGGATAACCTTCATGAATGTACTTAAAATGGGTTCAAAATAATCAGCATACAGGGGAGGTCAAAAAATATCAAATTCGTCCAAGAATAGAATAGAAGAATGAATTAATTTTAATTCGTCCACATAATTTCTCCATGTTTTATCCATCATTTTTTCAATAAATTTTGAGAATATTGATAAAAATTATATCGGCCTATATTAATTGATTAAATTTTCGTAGTTCTTTGGGTTGTTAACTGTTGTTAGATATGTAGACAGTTCTGTAAATGCGAAACTTATCTGTGCCTACAGAATTCTCTTCGGAAACAACATTTACGATAATTCACCATCATATTCGAGAGCTACTGTTGCCAAAGCAGTTGATCTGAACTAACTCAATGAGAATAGCATATATGTAACAGGAAACTCAAAAACTTCTACAAATGAATCCAAGCTTGATATAAATAATCCGAATGATTGTACTTTTAACATAACTTCATAGTATAAAGTGAAACGTTTATTAATCGATTGAAGTTGAAATCGTTTCTATTTTGTGATTTTATATTGGTTCAACACTTAAACTTATACAAAATATGAATAATATGTATTATGTTTCATTTTCACGACCAAAATAGAAATATCGTATGAAACTCGCGCATGAAGAGTCTTTCTTTCACTTATGAGGACTTCTCATGAGTGACAAAAACACCTACTTTATGCACTTGTTGCTTGGATAACTATTCTTAATCGCTTGGACGTGTTTTAAACCGAAGGAACTGTTCTTATTATAGTAACAACTTTTCGGCCAAGATTAGAAATCTGCCTTCTACGCTTGTGTAGATTCTGAGATCAATTCCTCATTTTTCCAGATTGTGCTAGGTTGAGAACACATTAAATTACAACTACAACAAAATTATTACTTTTGAACAGTGCTCAAGAAATAGCTATAACTCCAAACTTGACTGAAATTGAAAAATAATAATAATAATCTTTATTAATCCCAAGAAACTACAGAGTTTATAACAGGGATAAAAATCAATAGTAATCAACTAAATTATTTGGTTACAAAATAAAACAGTGTACAACACAAATTTTCTGGAGCATTTTCAGTCTATCTGGAAGATTATTGTAGATTTTAACGCCAGAATGATATATTGATTTCTCTCCAAATTTAGAACGATAAGGTTCAACAATTAATTGTTTGGTTTGTCTGGTATTATGATCATGAATTGTATTAATTTCACTAGAGTTCATAGTTGAATGTTCGATTTTTTTTCTAACTGAATGTATGAAACAACAAATTTTTAATTGAATATTCAAAAGACCATGCGGTTTATATAAATTTGAGGTTGGTTCAAGATATGGTTATTTGAATATACACTTTATAATTTTATTTTGTAGTCTTTCGAGAGGATTCAATATCGATGTATTGGCTGTTCCCCAAATTGAAATCAAATACTGGAGATTTGAATATATCAAACAGAAATAAATATACCTTAGATATTTTTCAGGAAGGAACTGTCGGTTTCTAAATAATATTCCTAGAAGTGGTCTGACTTTTATTTTCAACATTTCTATATAGGTATTCCAACATAATCTCTCGTCAATGTACAGTCCTTAGAATTTTGTTGTTTGGCAATATTTTATAATTTTGTTTTCAAAAGCCAAATTCTCTCTGTTTGTGGTTCTGTTTTTGGTTATTAACATTACTGGGGATTTTTCATAATTCAAACTCAATTTGTGATAATTTAGCCAAGAAGACATAGATTTCAAGTCATCAATCATGTCATCATATATTTCTTTGGTGTTACTAGAAAAATAAAGTAGTGTTGTATGGAAGCATAGGAAGCACTTTTACAGAAGGCTTACTATAACCATCGTCCATAGATATACTAATATATCTATGGGCGATGCTATAACCTGCAGGAGTATTACAATGACGTACTTTAGCCATTCAATTGTCCCAAGTGTCATTCAATATCCTGACTTTAATTGTAATTCTGGTGTTTGTAAGTTGTTTTTTTCATATATCGTTTCAATTTTTTATGAATACTGACAATGCGATTTCGTGTATGTGAATGTTATGTAATTTGTTTCTCAAGGTGTTGTATTATAGGTATGTCTGAATAACTTCATATTATTTATTTGTTTATTAATTTTGTTTCAGATCGTGTATTTTATCATCTTTTGGTCGTATTATTATGCATAATATAACAAGTTTTGTTATCGACAATAATGATAGATTATACCACGAGTCAATATTCATATTGTGAGTAGTACACTCTACTTTATTTAGGACTAATTCATTCATCTCAATACAAATACACAAACACTACACTACCTACGCGTTTGACACTGACACTTTGGAGTTTTGTTATATCGTTTCCATGGTAATATTCAATTCGAGAAATTTCGTGATAGGACTACAAGAGGGACTATTACTATTACTCCCTCGTCTATTATTCCCTAAGGGAATTAAATATGGCATTATATTGCAGAAACCATAAATATAATACTTACCTACATTATGTATGGGTCGTAAAAGGTGTGTATTTTTGTTCGATTGATACCCAAAAATTTGAGTAACGGCACAAAATAGAGCTCCAATTGAACGAACCCTAAACTAGGACACAGTGGCGCGCAAAACGCAACCCCTCCTCACCTGTTCTCCTTCGGGTTTCCCTCGGCAACACCTGTGACCCTAGCTGGAGACTACTTCCCGGGTTACCGCCCCTCGATCACTCTGCACTTGTTGCACGCACGCACAAGCAAAAACAAACGAACGACGCACCCCACCCTGCCGATGACGAATAGCGTCCGTACGATGACGACGACGCTGCTGACTGTGCCACTGGCAGGCTGCGAGAAATAGATCCGATACGGGACCGACCTGCGGATGTAGCTTTGCCGGCTTCGGGAGAAGTTATTTAACGTTTGGGCAGGGCCGGTCTCGGGGCGAATCGCGCGCCCCTAGGGGGTGTTTCCGGAACCGATTCGTTCGTTTGCGTTAAACCTGATACTGTCACAAAGGATATCTCCATAGCTCTAGTGGATTCACGTTAAAGATAGAGTGCGCGTAAACGATGCATCTAGCGTGATCAGCACGTGGACGGTTGGTCCTCGCGTTACGATTGGCTGGTTGAGATTTCGAAGGATGCGCACTATGCCAAGAATTGTATTAGGCTGTCATAATTTTTTACTGAGTAGTATTTCCAGACAGCACAATGCTATCCGTGGGATAAACTGAGGATATATGTCTAGGATTTGAGGATATCCCCAGGATATGTGCACTTTGTACCAAGGATATCCTGAGGATGTAGAAGTGAGCCTTTTTTCTTCATCCTCTTTCTATATCCTGAGGATCTATATGGGTCAATCTCAGGATCATCCTCAATATTGCCATAGGCAATGTACTAATTCATCCCGAGGATGTCTTCTGGTTTTCATTAGGCCCTCAACAGGATATATATATATATATATATATATATATATATATATATTAGGTTAAATCAACTCGATTCGATTTAAAAAAGTAAAGTTTCAAACCTATGGCAAATGAGACTTTGCCGAAACGTTGTGACAATTATCCTTCAGGGGATCAAAATATATATATATATATATATATATATATATATATATGATGAGTTGTTTTTTCGGGTTTCATTCCGTGTTCTGTGGTTTTGATCCCCTGAAGGATAATTGTCACAACGTTTCGGCAAAGTCTCATTTGCCATAGGTTTGAAACTTTACTTTTTTAAATCGAATCGAGTTGATTTAACCTAATCAACAGCATATTCTACTCATACATACGTATATTCAAATCGTTACCGGCATACACAATAGGTACTCATCACAAATGTAACAAGTCTAATTTTTCAAATACTGCGCCAAAAAGGATCCAATGGCAGCACTGTCAGAAATTTCTCGAACTATTTCTCGATACGCCTGACAAGTGTCAATTTTCATTAAAGTGTCATCGAGAAAAATTGCAATTTGATAGTAGTTAAAAAAAAAACATTTTATTTTGAACCTACAACATGAAGAGGACTCTATTATTATATTTTACTCGGCTTGATCCAGCGTCTGAACCGACTGAACCAGAAAAAAAAAAAAAGAACAATCGGTGAGTCCAAAAATTTCAAGCGAAATTTGTTTGTTTGTTTGGGTAACATTCAATCCAGATATTGTTTGTACTATTTTTAATTCTTGAGAATTATTTTTTTAGGATTGGTTATTGATTTGAATAAATTGATGAAATTGGTTGTTAAAAAATGAAAATATACTAATGTTTAAATGTAGCCTGCTCTTTAGTTTTCAATGGAATGTAATAATAATTATTAAAGTTCTTCAATGTTAAAGCAAAAAAATTCATTCTATTTTATTTTTTTGTCTTGCTCATGTAACATTTTTTCGTTCCATAACAAAATTTTGAAATTAGGAGCCGATAAAAATTGAAAAAAAAATCTCTTATTTTCCCAATGGGGGGGAGGGCGGATCCGAAACCCCCCCCCGTGGATCCGCCACTGGTACCTGGATTGAAGAATGTTTGGCTTGCATGTTTTGAGAATATCAGCGAAATAAACCAAAAAACCTCTTCTTTAAAAGTTTTAATTTCCCTATTCAGGCACCAGTTTTCAAACAGAATATATTCATTCCCATACCTATAACGGGATTTTGATGGTAGTAGATCCTAGTTTGCAGCTCTCGCCGTTTCCAAAACTGACTCTGGCAAATCTTCTTTCTTCTGAAGAATCTATGAGGTAGTACCTCTAAGTCACTTTAACTGTCCATAATGTTGTCAAACTATAATAACTATGAACATATACATTTCCATAGTAACCAACCATTCCAACATTTACGATTTCTATCAAATTTCCTTTTGATTTATCACTTCAGGAAAAAAATATGATTGTGAGAATTGCGATTATTTGAAAATACAATATCCTTCATATATCATTATAAACAATCGGAGAAAAAATTATGTTCAACTTGTCAGCAAAGTAGATTGACTGCCTTAGCTGAATTCAATCAATTGTTCTAAAATTGTTCGTTTTCGTTAACCAGCTGACGAACGTCAACCCTCAGAAGTCGAAACTTATGCGAGCAATGGATCAACGAGGCCTTACGTTTTAACGTGTGATTACCCAGCACGGTGGCCCGGCGAGGATTCGAACCCCGGCCTTCTGCTTGATAGGCAGATATGCTAACCACTACACTACCGAGACACTGATCTACTACTTCGCTGCCTATTAAAACAAATAACTATTTCTACAAAAATTTAAAAAATCGTGACTGTACCACGACAGAAAATTTCATTTCGTGTAACTCACGCTAGGTACTTCACTTGAATAGTTTATCTCGTTGAGAAAAGGCAAATGGTGTAGTATAGCACAAATGAGAGTTTTTTTCGAGAAACTGTATTAATAGTTTCGACTAATAGTGGAGAAAAAAATCAACATTTGTGTGCAACTTTTTTGGAAAATTCGCAACTGTAAAACACTTTACGCTCTAGAACAGGGTTTTCCAATCTGTGGGTCGCGAGATAATTTTGATTGGGCCCTGTCTATAGAACGACGCACCAACCAATATGAAAATTGTAAGTAAATTTTGTTTTTCAGTTGAAAATTCCCTTAATTCATATTGGCAACAGTGAAATCTTCTAGAGGTGGACCCCATTTGGAACTTGTTTTAGATGGGTCCTAGTACAGACAATTTTGGGAATCACTGCTCTAGAGAAATTATAATTGAAAATAATCGAAGCCGGCTCTGACCGTCGCCAAAATTGCACGTGTTCGTCTCGATCACGTGCACGGTCTCCAATGCGGCGTTTCTTCCGTCTCTGTTTCGTCATTCGAGCGTCGCCTTCTACGATCTATTGCGGTCTTGCCAGACTTAGCGGAAATCCGCAAGTTTATCTGCGTTATGCGGTTCGCATAGCAATTTTTTTGAACGGTGACAGCTAGACTGAAATGCGGGAATAATGTCAGGCGATCAGGCGGATAGTACTACGATTGGATGTTCGCACAATGGATGGAATTGACTGGTGGAACGGTATCCGTAAAGCGTGCGGGATTGTTGAGAGCATGGTCGTGCGGTAGAATTTTTCGAGGGGGTTCTGAATTCTGAAGTGGGCGATGACTTCGAAACAAAAGATGGACATTTTTCCGTGTCATTAATTCAATTTCGGAAACTTGTCTTATTACTGTCCTCATTTTTTGTAAATCTGATAATCATTCAAAAAGTTATATTGAAACAGTACTGTTTGAACGTCATTTTTCTGTGGTGGATCAATATTTGTTCCGTAGTGTCCTGAGTTTGTAACCTACCACAATATGAAATAATTTGAAATGATATTGGAATCTATACGAGTGTAGAAGGGTAGATTTTTTATCTACTCGAAAAATTGCTGCGTCTATTGAAAAACGGTTATTTCTGGATAGAACAAGTCCAATTAGTCAGCAACTTCTCCTATATCTCAAATTTTGCCTGTCAAAAAAATAATAACTGATATGTATATGAAAAACTTATCGTTACAGTTTCGGAAACTGAATTCGCTTCAGTTCTCAAAACTTTCATGCAAATTCCTGTTCAATTAGAATATCTCATGTTGGCAATCTTCGTAATTGATATTCGTCAAATATTCCAAATCTGACATAACATTTTGTCCTTCAGCAGGGACAGCCATCCGCGATCCATATCAGGCGAACTCATAGACAGGCATTCTTCACCAGACAGCATGATGAAAGCAGATTCCTTTAATTTTCGTTTCCTGCCATTGCTCTCTTTCGTCATAATTTTACTGTCATTCCATTCTACTGTGTGATCTCCATCGGCAGTAAGAATGTGTTCTGATAATTCAGAACCACCTATCTGGCTGTTCCTCCCAATGAATACACATATGTCTGCCATATACCATTTGGAGTTCACCGAAACAAATTTGAGACATTTCAATGATCTCCGTTTGGTATATTTCTGACATATAATTCAAAACATACCTGTACCTTTCAAATGGCATATCACTATATACATATCGGACATATAAGAGAGCTGAATTTGTTACTGTGCTAGATGGTTTCATTGCAACAACTTTGTTCGTTTTATGACATATGAATGGGTTCAAAATTTGTACATATAGATGAACATTGCACACCATTGATCACGATATGAACCAGATATGTACCGGATATATAAGTTACCCAAATAATGAAAGGTACTCGAAAATTTTCGGGAAACAACTTTTTTCATGTCACGAAACATTCTTTTCTAGTTAACGACAGGTAAAAGAAGACTGTGATCTGTCAGACTGACTCAAGCGCTCAGGCCAAGATTTTTGTATTTGAGGTTAGGTATCATGTTTGTGTTTGGGAAACTTTGATAGAAGTTCAGGTACCACCAGAATTCGAGCATATTTTAAAACTGTATCATCTTGATATCATTGTTTGTGCTGAATTGTGAGATGTGTGTTCTGCACATGAGTTGGGTTTATTTAGTGCGAAAAATGTCTGGAAAAAATACTTCTATGAACTAAGCAGACTGCAGAAACGTCTTAAACTTGCACAAAGTGATATGCTCTGGATCCCTCAAGTGATAAACCATAGTCTTCATCATCAGCGAATAGAGAGCTTTCTCAGAATACGTCTCAGGTTAGAGTGTTTTCATGGTAAGTGTCTTAGGTGTTGTGTTTCTTTCATTACATCTACACTAAGTCATGATTCATTATGGGTAACATTATTTGTACAGTTCTTTTTCAACTGCTAGGCTCTCTAGAAATTAATGTTCCAAGAGGGCATGTATTTCAAACTATTAGCTTTATGAAGTGTTTGAAATGCTGAATTATTCTTTGGAAATCAGTTATCAAACATTTTCAAACCAACTTTTTATTTGTACCTGGTGAACACTAATCTGTAGTCAAACGCAGTGCTGTCTTTTCGATTAGAAGCAGCTATGACCTTTTTAATATCAATTGAGGGTATTGTTCTGCCTCCTGTTTCGAATAAAATAATTAAGATACATGATAATATTCACTATGTCACTGTCAGACCTCATTTAATTCATCATACTACCATTAATGTTGGACACATCTGTATTTGAGAAACAAAGGTGCATTTTATTGATAAAAGACATCTCGGGGATAGCAAAAAAAATTAAGGAGCCACTAATATGTTTTTGAATGCACAGGATGTTTTTCTCTCGATTTCCAGAATAACCCAATGAATACACATATGTCTGCCATATACCATTTGGAGTTCACCGAAACAAATTTGAGACATTTCAATGATCTCCGTTTGGTATATTTCTGACATATAATTCAAAACATACCTGTACCTTTCAAATGGCATATCACTATATACATATCGGACATATAAGAGAGCTGAATTTGTTACTGTGCTAGATGGTTTCATTGCAACAACTTTGTTCGTTTTATGACATATGAATGGGTTCAAAATTTGTACATATAGATGAACATTGCACACCATTGATCACGATATGAACCAGATATGTACCGGATATATAAGTTACCCAAATAATGAAAGGTATTCGAAAATTTTCGGGAAACAACTTTTTTCATGTCACGAAACATTCTTTTCTAGTTAACGACAGGTAAAAGAAGACTGTGATCTGTCAGACTGACTCAAGCGCTCAGGCCAAGATTTTTGTATTTGAGGTTAGGTATCATGTTTGTGTTTGGGAAACTTTGATAGAAGTTCAGGTACCACCAGAATTCGAGCATATTTTAAAACTGTATCATCTTGATATCATTGTTTGTGCTGAATTGTGAGATGTGTGTTCTGCACATGAGTTGGGTTTATTTAGTGCGAAAAATGTCTGGAAAAAATACTTCTATGAACTAAGCAGACTGCAGAAACGTCTTAAACTTGCACAAAGTGATATGCTCTGGATCCCTCAAGTGATAAACCATAGTCTTCATCATCAGCGAATAGAGAGCTTTCTCAGAATACGTCTCAGGTTAGAGTGTTTTCATGGTAAGTGTCTTAGGTGTTGTGTTTCTTTCATTACATCTACACTAAGTCATGATTCATTATGGGTAACATTATTTGTACAGTTCTTTTTCAACTGCTAGGCTCTCTAGAAATTAATGTTCCAAGAGGGCATGTATTTCAAACTATTAGCTTTATGAAGTGTTTGAAATGCTGAATTATTCTTTGGAAATCAGTTATCAAACATTTTCAAACCAACTTTTTATTTGTACCTGGTGAACACTAATCTGTAGTCAAACGCAGTGCTGTCTTTTCGATTAGAAGCAGCTATGACCTTTTTAATATCAATTGAGGGTATTGTTCTGCCTCCTGTTTCGAATAAAATAATTAAGATACATGATAATATTCACTATGTCACTGTCAGACCTCATTTAATTCATCATACTACCATTAATGTTGGACACATCTGTATTTGAGAAACAAAGGTGCATTTTATTGATAAAAGACATCTCGGGGATAGCAAAAAAAATTAAGGAGCCACTAATATGTTTTTGAATGCACAGGATGTTTTTCTCTCGATTTCCAGAATAACCTTTATAAATTTGACCTATTTTCTGCAAGAATAAACATTGGCTGAAGAGAATTGAACAACCTGTTCAAAATGCAGAAAAAAAGTCGAAAGGTGCTGTGGTGAACAGGATTTTGTGTATCTTAATAGTTTTTGGTACAAAATGGAAGATAATATATATCTTCTCAAGTCTCTTTCATGAATTCACTGGGTCAGAACATTCGAACAAATAGAGAATGCATCATTTTGGTTTCAGATTCAAGTTCAGCTTGTTAAAATATTTGAGCCAACTATATTAGCTTGATTTGTTGACAAATAATTTCTAGATCTAATTGATGTTGCTTGTTATTGGACTGTAGAAAATATTCCTACTTTTCAAATGTGTCAGTACTGTTCCCTTTCAGATTTTTTTTAGTATATTGCCAATAATTGTTAATAAATATAAAACAGATCATTATTTCAGAATCTTGGAGCACTGCGAGGAGCACTGCTAGGAAAATGGCAGTGTGTATGTCAGAAAAAGATGAACATTCTTTTCGAAGAGAAAGGGGGCACAGCTAAAAAACATACATTCAAGCACAAAGATGAAAATGATTCTGACGATTAAAAAGAAGAAATCATTGGTAATTATTTGTATTTATCAAAACATTTTCTGAAAATATAAGAAGAATTTAGTTGAATGAAACTGTTATGTTTTCATTGTCCATATTTCCTTTTTGGGAGGGTTATATATTGAAATGCTATAAAATAAATGTATAAAACAGTACAACAGTGATTCAGTTGATTTTTGCTATCCAATCTTCTCACAGTTAATAGCAAATATACCATTTTGCCCTAAGAACATATAATCTAAATTAAATCTGTTTTACTTTTTACTTCTAGTGGAGATACAACATATTTATGGACACAACAATATATTGCCCTCCCCAAAGAGAATATGGACAATGAAAACATACCAGATTCATTCAATTCCATTCTTCTTATATTTTCTGGAAATGTTGTCATTTTTATTATATCTGAAATCATCAAAAATTACCAAGATACATCAATTGAGTTTTAAAATATTACAACTGATTAACCATAATTTCCCCTTCTAAATCGTCTGAATCATTTGCATTTTTTCTTGAATGTCTGTTTTTTTGCTCTGTGCCCCCTTCTTTTCGGAAAATACTGTTCACTCATTTCTGACACACACACACCGCTTTTTCCACCAATTGAATTTCTGAAAGGGAGCAGTCCAACAAGCAGCCTCAAGTAGATCCATGAATTATTAGCCAAAAAATGCAAGTAGATCAATGAATTATTAGTCAAAATATGAAACCAATATAGTTTGCTCACCTATTGAAAACAATGTTTACCTATATCCTGACCTATTCAATCTGAAATTAAATCTCAACACATTAAACATCAAATAGGCCTACTATCTGTAATGATAAATATTAACACAATGAAATATAATTTCAGAGAGTTCGTTCAACCTACAGCACCTAGTTATATTTTTTACAGAAAGTCAGATATTTTGACTATGGTATAGCGAAACACGTGCAAAATGAATTTATCCTGCTTGAGGAAGATTTCATAAAGCGAAATACATTTTGCCATTCTGTAAACTAATTGTCAGAATTTTGTTTAGAAAACTGATATTTTTGGTTGACATGGATTTTTAGTATCGCCCAGTCAATTCAATTGGTGTAACATTGAATTAATAATTTCAGCTGCTGTAGAAGACAACTGTCCTCACTTGCTGGAAGAGTTCGAGAATATAGTGAGTGAATGGTTGCGGCAGTCAAAGCTGAGGTTTGCAAGGGAGAACCATGAAAGGCAATTAATGATGAAATGGAATGTGTTTTGGTTTTGAAATATGTTTGTTATTGACAGAAAATATATGATTTATTGCAATTCATTTCATTTTACCTGGGTATTGAAAAACCAATAGAGTTGATTCATGAAACAAAACCTATGTGACAAAAATTAATACAAATAAATGGCACGTACGCTAACATTTTCATTCTTTTAATATATGAGATTTGATACAACATATTTCATTCAATAAAGTATCATACCTCATAAATTAAACGAATGAAAATGTTAGCGTACATGCCATTCATTTGTTCGTTTCAGGAATCATTCTCGCTAAGATCAGTGAAACGAATCAAACAAATAACAGTGGAATGAAAAAATATTTTACATGTTTCATGTCTGAAACATAGACAATTAATGAAATTGTTCTTTTCGTGCAAATAATTTTTTCCTTTCAAGAAATATGTCATAAACATTTCAAAGAGACATGTCTGACACATAACACTGAATGCTAAAATCATGTTTCATTTTTTATTCAGATACGTGTATGTTACATCAGTTGAGGCGGACATCGTGTGGTAAATGGGGAGTACCTGAACTATACAAATGACATGTCTGACACCTCCTATGTTACCGGTGTTATATAATAGATACAAGACTGACACATATCTGTGTTCATTGGGAACCTTTATAAATTTGACCTATTTTCTGCAAGAATAAACATTGGCTGAAGAGAATTGAACAACCTGTTCAAAATGCAGAAAAAAAGTCGAAAGGTGCTGTGGTGAACAGGATTTTGTGTATCTTAATAGTTTTTGGTACAAAATGGAAGATAATATATATCTTCTCAAGTCTCTTTCATGAATTCACTGGGTCAGAACATTCGAACAAATAGAGAATGCATCATTTTGGTTTCAGATTCAAGTTCAGCTTGTTAAAATATTTGAGCCAACTATATTAGCTTGATTTGTTGACAAATAATTTCTAGATCTAATTGATGTTGCTTGTTATTGGACTGTAGAAAATATTCCTACTTTTCAAATGTGTCAGTACTGTTCCCTTTCAGATTTTTTTTAGTATATTGCCAATAATTGTTAATAAATATAAAACAGATCATTATTTCAGAATCTTGGAGCACTGCGAGGAGCACTGCTAGGAAAATGGCAGTGTGTATGTCAGAAAAAGATGAACAGTCTTTTCGAAGAGAAAGGGGGCACAGCTAAAAAACATACATTCAAGCACAAAGATGAAAATGATTCTGACGATTAAAAAGAAGAAATCATTGGTAATTATTTGTATTTATCAAAACATTTTCTGAAAATATAAGAAGAATTTAGTTGAATGAAACTGTTATGTTTTCATTGTCCATATTTCCTTTTTGGGAGGGTTATATATTGAAATGCTATAAAATAAATGTATAAAACAGTACAACAGTGATTCAGTTGATTTTTGCTATCCAATCTTCTCACAGTTAATAGCAAATATACCATTTTGCCCTAAGAACATATAATCTAAATTAAATCTGTTTTACTTTTTACTTCTAGTGGAGATACAACATATTTATGGACACAACAATATATTGCCCTCCCCAAAGAGAATATGGACAATGAAAACATACCAGATTCATTCAATTCCATTCTTCTTATATTTTCTGGAAATGTTGTCATTTTTATTATATCTGAAATCATCAAAAATTACCAAGATACATCAATTGAGTTTTAAAATATTACAACTGATTAACCATAATTTCCCCTTCTAAATCGTCTGAATCATTTGCATTTTTTCTTGAATGTCTGTTTTTTTGCTCTGTGCCCCCTTCTTTTCGGAAAATACTGTTCACTCATTTCTGACACACACACACCGCCTTTTCCACCAATTGAATTTCTGAAAGGGAGCAGTCCAACAAGCAGCCTCAAGTAGATCCATGAATTATTAGCCAAAAAATGCAAGTAGATCAATGAATTATTAGTCAAAATATGAAACCAATATAGTTTGCTCACCTATTGAAAACAATGTTTACCTATATCCTGACCTATTCAATCTGAAATTAAATCTCAACACATTAAACATCAAATAGGCCTACTATCTGTAATGATAAATATTAACACAATGAAATATAATTTCAGAGAGTTCGTTCAACCTACAGCACCTAGTTATATTTTTTACAGAAAGTCAGATATTTTGACTATGGTATAGCGAAACACGTGCAAAATGAATTTATCCTGCTTGAGGAAGATTTCATAAAGCGAAATACATTTTGCCATTCTGTAAACTAATTGTCAGAATTTTGTTTAGAAAACTGATATTTTTGGTTGACATGGATTTTTAGTATCGCCCAGTCAATTCAATTGGTGTAACATTGAATTAATAATTTCAGCTGCTGTAGAAGACAACTGTCCTCACTTGCTGGAAGAGTTCGAGAATATAGTGAGTGAATGGTTGCGGCAGTCAAAGCTGAGGTTTGCAAGGGAGAACCATGAAAGGCAATTAATGATGAAATGGAATGTGTTTTGGTTTTGAAATATGTTTGTTATTGACAGAAAATATATGATTTATTGCAATTCATTTCATTTTACCTGGGTATTGAAAAACCAATAGAGTTGATTCATGAAACAAAACCTATGTGACAAAAATTAATACAAATAAATGGCACGTACGCTAACATTTTCATTCTTTTAATATATGAGATTTGATACAACATATTTCATTCAATAAAGTATCATACCTCATAAATTAAACGAATGAAAATGTTAGCGTACATGCCATTCATTTGTTCGTTTCAGGAATCATTCTCGCTAAGATCAGTGAAACGAATCAAACAAATAACAGTGGAATGAAAAAATATTTTACATGTTTCATGTCTGAAACATAGACAATTAATGAAATTGTTCTTTTCGTGCAAATAATTTTTTCCTTTCAAGAAATATGTCATAAACATTTCAAAGAGACATGTCTGACACATAACACTGAATGCTAAAATCATGTTTCATTTTTTATTCAGATACGTGTATGTTACATCAGTTGAGGCGGACATCGTGTGGTAAATGGGGAGTACCTGAACTATACAAATGACATGTCTGACACCTCCTATGTTACCGGTGTTATATAATAGATACAAGACTGACACATATCTGTGTTCATTGGGCTGATGTAAATCTTGTGTTCACTCTTTCGCATTTCCAATGATCGAGACGTTTCACCGATATAATTTTGATCGTACGAACAAGGAATTTCATAAATTCATTTGTTTGTGTTTTCTGTTGTGTTATTTGGTTAATATTAATTCTTATTTCTTCAGATTGTGCTGCCCAGCCAACACATCTGTGACATGACATCCCTGCGATGTCACTATCAAGTAACACTGAGACATTACTTTTGTTAGGTCGCTGCGATGTACACATTTGGCATGTAACTATTGCGATATCGAGTTGATGTGATATTTGTGACATCTAGTATATATCGCTCTTATGATGTCCAGTAGATGTCGCTCTTATGATGTCCAGTGCATATAATTCTGGTAATATCCATGAAATATCAATGATACAGAATACAGGCCTGCCAATATTTCTGGATAGATTTCAGAATATATCCCACATATTAAAGGCAGAAAGTACGTCGCAGATTGATAGCGAAACAAATCGCAGAGTCATCGCACATCTTGTCGCAATTTCGTCGCAAAATTGATCTCAATTTTGTCACAAAATTTGTCGCAATTTCGTCACAAAACTTGTCACAATTTCGTCACAAAACTTGTCGCAATTTCGTCACAAAACTTGTCGCAATTTCGTCACAAAACTTGTCGCAGTTGTGTCACAGGCGATGTCGCCTGAGTGTGACATCGCGACATGTGAGCGACGTAAATGCAAGTTCCCTGCGACAAGTTTTGGGACGTCACACGCCTCGTCGTGATATCGCAGGGACGTCTCTGCGATGTAACTGTGTTGGCTGGGTGGTAGGTTACGAACGCAGAAAACTACGGAACGAACATTGGAACAGTGTTTTGAAAATATTAGCCAGAGAAGTAGTTATTTTTGATAGGTGTTAGTCCGTTTATCTACTGTTCACGTAAGCTGAGACTGGCCTGAACAAATTGTTCATTTAGAATATTTGACTTAGAGCCAGAAAATAAAAATCATTTCAATCGGTTCAAAAATGAATGTTCTAGAAGAGTATTTCCACTTATTATTATATTATATTATTATTTTCCCCTATATACTTTTTGGGTTATTGAAACTTGCTAAGATACTGAAAAAACTATTTAATAATGGTGTCAGAGATTTTTTGGAACTGTATTGCTACGAAAATAACAATTCTTTACTATGTGAAAATACGATATGATAGTTTAAGCGTGTAGACAATTTCAAACCTCACGAAATGGCAATAAACCTTGTTTTTTTTATTAGGCTGTTCCAAAGTTAAACTTCAATGTAAAAACAGCACAAAAAGGCGTAAGTTCTCACTTCGAAGTGAGGAGAGTGAGATCGAAAATAACTTACATTATAATCCTGATTACAATATTTATGGTCACACACTATTCGATAACTTTGTCAAAAAATCAGAGAGGTATTTGCGTTAATAGTATTAACGATGACTTGGCAAAAATAATAGAATGCGATAACATCATCTGGGTGAAATTTAATGGTGGGAAAACCCAGGCACGTCTCTTCTCATAGAAATCCGATCTATCTTCATCTAATATTCAAATGCCAGGTGTAACTATTCCCACGAAGTCAAGTATCTCAATGCTAGAAATTACGATCAGTAATAATCTCTTATGGGTGAACTATGTGAGATCGATCGCTAAAGGTGCTTTCCAGAAGTTTGGATTTCTATTTCGTGCGAAGAAATACTCCACTACTCGTCAACTTGTTATGATCTACGAAGCAGATATAAAGTCTGTCATAGAATATGGTTCTCATGTATGGAGCTCAACGCCAAAACATTCTTCAGAATCAGTACTTTCATAGAACTTTTCATAATTATTATGTTTTTTCATTTGCTACGATTAGCAGAAAATATGCGGTCTTTGATTTATCGTTCGTATTATTTTTTTCTCACATATTTTTTTTTTCACTATTGTATTTATACCAACCTGTAAACGAAACCCTGTATAGATATTTCAAAACTCAAATTCTCACGAGTATATATAATTTATCAATAACCGTTTATACTAATTTCACTCAACGCAAATTTCATGGTCATTCATTAATATTATAAGCCCACAACGTGCATATCTGGGTCTAATCAGTCACATATGGAATGGTAAACAGTTTTTAGAGGTTCATTAATACACACTTCGTGTAATCCAATCTGGCAACATTGGACACAGATCGTCCCATGTGGTTGGAGAATTACGTAATGTGACATCACGCCGTACGGCTATATTCCCCGTAGTTAGTATGTGTTTACAATTTTTCCGATACTAGGAAAGTTGTAACCCAATACCGAAATTCAATACAAGTTTTTTTATATCACTACGCATAACACCTTTTGGCGTTGTTAAACGTGATGTTCTTGAATTACCCAGTCTCGGGCGCTAGTTGCAGTCCAATCTTTTGTCGTCAGATATTGAGTGAAAGCCTAAAGGACAGTGTCATGGGAATTCGAACTCAGGACTTGATAGAAAATGCATGCAAATTCTGTCCTTATTTTTAATTCGCTGGGGAATAAAGCTATAAAAGTGGTTGATGCAACTAGGAGATATTGAAAACGCGTTGTAGATAGGTAAAGAATAAGCGTTTATGTTACCGAAATTTTTATTGGCCCTTCTTTCACATCTTTGAAATGCCTTTAATATCGTTTCGAACTGTTTCACCACACTTCAGAATTGGTGATTCCATAGGCCTTCATTTTTCCTCAATAAAATATCAGAAAGCTTGTTAAAAAAAATCCATTTACCAAGTTCCATCTATATACGAAATGAATTACAGCAGTTACGTACTATGAAATTCGCAGGTTTTTTTGGAGATGCTTGGAGATGCATACTTGTTCTCACGTTTCTATAAAAAGGTCTAATTTTTTAGGTCAAAAAACAAGGTAAGCACATCTCCAGAGAAGATTTTGTAACACCCCGTATAATTGAGAGTCATGAGAATGAATATCAACAGAATGTTAATTTTTTCAAAGAAGATTGAATGCAGATTGTCGTTGTTGAATGTTTGGGTGAATCTAGTGAGAGATACATAATAATTTATCACATCAATATTTGCTTTCTCTATAAAACGCACTGTATATGATAACATTTGAATTCTACATAATTCTCCAATTCCAATGATACCCCATATTTGATATTTGAATGATGGATTGGAGTTGGAACACATGATTTTGTCAAGATCACCCGTCCCAACCCCTTTAGAGGCTCAAACTACTATGTATCCCGAGATCATCTTGCGTCATATCGTTCCGAGTACAACCGGTGTCAGTAATTGAAATTTGCCCACTTTCACTATAAACTAGCTGCATATCCACTTTCTCGTTGCAGTTATAAACTTTGGCATTCTATTTCTGTTATCAATACGATCTCCAACAATGTATCCAGTAACTAAGAATAAATTCCATAAAAAACCACCAGGACCTAGCCTAGAAGGCGTCTAGAGGGGTTAAGTCGGTTGATCTTGCAGGCGGCTCCTGACGAAACCATGTGTTCAAGTCCATTATTCAAATATCAACTATGGGGTAGTATTGGATTCAGAAACTCAGGTATATTTCAAAATTATACCAACGAACAGGGGGTTTCATTTGAAAATCAAACATTCATTTCATTTCCGGAAAACCGGAAGTTTTGAAAAATCTCATATTACATCAAAAAGTGCTTTTTTGTTGGCATGTTCGATATTCCGAATTCCGTAAAAATTGCTGAAGAAATATACTTCACGGTTTATAGGGAGAAAGTACCTAACTGTTTTATTTAGACTTTCTTTTTGGGAATGAACCGAACATATATTGATGATACAATCAATATATTAATACAGAGTATTTGTTGCTTTTATTAATTCTATTTCCTTCATCATGAATATGAGTACAAAGGAAGAATAGTTATTTATTATACAAGGAAAAAAAGGATTAGATTTTAGCTAGAGGTTGTGTTGTCTCCCGACGAGAGAGATAAAATCTAATATTTTTCTCGTGTATAATACACAATTTAATATTGAAAAAAACACAATTTCAACAAGAATATTCGACTATTGTAGCGAATAGTTCAAGGAACATATCATTCATGCAATGCACATTTACTTTTGATATAAAGGATATATAATAAGTATAAGTACTCACTTTTTTTCCAGGAAAAGAGTAATTTCATGAAAAGTGACATTTTGTCCTTTACTTAAGTATTATTATTATTATATATACATATATATATATATATATATATATATATATATATATATATATATATATATATATATATATATATATATATATATATATATATATATATATATCCGGGAAAAAAGTACTCACTTTTTTCCCGGGGAAAAAGTAATTTCATAAAGAGTGACATTTTGTTACCTGTCATCAGAGATAAAATGTCAAACTTTTTTCCCGTCACAGAAATATAGTATATTGTTTAATACGAGCAAGAAACAAGCGAATGTTACAATTTATTATCATTTTATGCGAGTTGCACACTATAGTCACAGTAAAGGATAACCTTAAATTAAATGAGTAAATAGGGCCGTCATTGCTAGAAATTTGACATTCCATGGGAGACATGATTTATTGTTTAATATTAACTACAACTGTAACAAAATGAATTGATTGTTTCATCAGATATATCAAGAACAGTTAAGATAGAGCAGTTTTGTATAACAGCCGCAAAAAATGCCTTATTACTCACCCTGTCTTTCTTTGCACTTCTAAAAATAGAAAGTGTGTTAGTTTGCCAACTGTGCCAAGGGTGGATTATACCTGCCCTATTTAAAGGGAATACGGACGAGAGAGGTGTGGCAGGTACAGGGTGACTTTCACGGGGAAAATAATAACTAAAGTATCTTACAGTGTGCTCAGGTAAAGTTGCCAGTGGCAGCTTGAAAATGTTAGTTAGGCACTTCATCAGAACTGATGGCCAATGGACTAATAGTCTACTGACTGTTACAGAATGAAATGATGGGAAGTTCAATATTCAAATAAACGATGGGATTGGAGCCTTTGGTGTGAAAGTTGAAACTTTTTCTAGAGATCAATTACCGTAACACCAAACTGATATTTTTGCTCTCGACGTGCGTTTCGCTAATGAGGTTAGAATCTTCAGGAGAAGAAATTTGATACTAAATCTGAAGGCTAGGTTTAGCTGTTTGAATACCTGAAGTTTTTTGGTCCGATATGGACTTTGTTTGTTACTGCTGATTTTTCTCATTGATTTCTCGATAATAAACAATACAAATAAACACACTCGCTTCTCATCAAGATGTTACCCTTACACATCTTATTTCTATTTCAAACCGACATTTTTCGTGAAAATGGAAATTTTTGCAAAAAAAATTGGCAAAGAAAATGGATTGAGGTGTAAACCCAGTTAACACAAACATCTATGCGATGTCACTTTCTTGCCTCTTAATCTATTGGAATGTGAGGTTCATTTATACATCTCTGTGAACGTAAAGGGAAATGGAATTCGATCAAACGAGTTATCTATCATCACTTTTTTGCTATAACGATACACAAATAGACGTGGATCTGTGATGCTATTCAATGTACCAAGGATGTCCAAATCTGAATCACAAATTGATTTTCCGTTGATTCACATTTTTTCGTCTCAGGGCAGTATATGCCATTCAGTAAACGGTTCACATTTGGGACTCACAAAGTAGTGAGAAGTGAGTTGAATGTCAACCGAAGCTCATTTATTTTCAAAATATGCATCTGCGCACCCTGCACACGCGCTCGCATTCGTCGCATTCGCATTACCTACTTGTTGCTGGTTGCTGCCATTGCCATTCGTTTCGCCCGTTTTTGTTTTCACCCTCTAGATTGTGTTGTGTTTTATCAGTCTATTTTCACATGGACTGCTTGGAAGTGTTATGTTAAAAAATATTTGTGACTATATACTATTATTTGAGGTCGTTGTGGGTTTGAATTGCTGATCTGAGTTTTGATGCAAAAGGTAAGTGGCAATAAATACATTAAAATTATAGGGAAAAAGGAATCCATATCGCGTGGTCAACTTTCGCCTGAGATTTCTCATGGTCAGTCACAGAATACAACAATTCAATTTTTTCGATAACCACTGTAAAACTCATTTATTCAATCCTAAAAGATTCAGTATAAGATATATCAGAGCCCAGATTCTATTTCACGAATTCGATTATCGAATTGTTTAGAATATGCGTATATTATCGGTACAGCTCATGCTACAGTCACAGTCTGAGCTATTCGACAATCGAATTCGTGAAATAGAATCTGGGGGCATATTGAATTAAATTGGTATCAACATAACCTCAATTTTACCATTAGACATTCCACATTCCAGATACTTGTCGAATGACGAGATGAACTAACACAGGGGCATCTACTGACAAGAAACTTTCGTTTGTTTTTCTCACAAAAGTGTGATTGCCATGGTAACACTGGTGTTTGCCCTGGATAATGTAATGTATATGGTCATCCAATGCCACGTCATTGTGGTTTTCTTTATATGGTGGGGCGTTACTTTTCCAAAATGCTCAAACCGTTTTGCTGTGAACCCAGCATACAAAGTAAACTACAGTGACGTAAACCCAGACATCAAGTGATCTGGAATGCCTAATGGTAATAAGGTACAAATCAGTTCAAAGTTTTGCTTTTTCATAAGTATATAATATAGTCGTCTGTGAATAATTTTTTTTTCTGTGACGGGAAAAAAGTTTGACATTTTATCTCTGACGACAGGTGACAAAATGTCACTTTTTATGAAATTACTTTTTTCCCGGATATATTATATACACATAAGTAATGGTAGGAATTTAATTTTAGAATATTTTCTTATACAAAAGTTACATTTCCTTTATGACAAAAGTACAATTAATAAATGTGCATTGCATGAATGACATGTTCCTTGAACTATTCAGTACAACAGTCGAATTTTCTTGTGTTGAAATTATGTTTTTTTTTTCAATATCAAATCGTCGTTTTTCCCTCCACAGAAGAAAAATGTGTATTATACTACCGATTCCCTTGTATAATAAATAACTTTTATTCTCTTTAATTTGGAGACGAAATCAAAAATGTTCTCAGAAATTTGTTACCTTTCATTTCAACAATGTTTTATATGATTCTATACACCATGCATTCAAACTTATATTTGTTATATTTCTGTAGTTTTCCTGGAAATTGTAACCTTTCACTATATTTACTTTTGTGGGAGTTTTGGAAGTTACATTTCTCAGAAAAAATATAAAAACAAAAAATCTTCCACCTCAGATATGAAGTTCGAACAATACTTATATATAATTATTCATCCAAACATTTTCAGACGAAGTATTTTCTAACCATTGGAGCATCAACTGTAAAAGTCTTCATAGCAGAGCTATGGGGAAATTGATGACCAACTCCGTGGCGATGATATGCAGCTGGAAGGGGTTGAAGAATAATAATCATAAAATTGGTGATTACCAAATACTACAATGTTTATATGGTAAATATGATTTCATTCAAACAACTACTTATTTAATTCAACCAAGTATTCATTTTTCTCCATGTTGACTTTCTTCTCCGACTCAAAAAATTAAATTCACAACCTCTATGATAAAAGTAAAATGAAAAAAAATTAAAACACTCTGTAGATACTTGTATATTATTCAGAGACGTTCAATTCATTCACAAAAAAGGAAGGAACACTCCATCTAAAACAGCTACTCCCTTACCTATACACCACGACGGGCACTGAATCACATAGAAATAACTATTTCTTGTAACATACATAGGAAATATCTACACAATAAAACAAAAATAGAGTTATTAGTGGAAAAAATCTCACTCATCAGGATAATATTTCATTAGATAGTACAGATACCAAAAATCTTGTTTTGCTCAGAGAGAATTATCTCTTGAGAGAAATGGATAAATTATGGAACACGTTCATTAAACACCAAACAATTCTGGGCTTGAATAATTTATTTATTTTATTAGGCAGCAAAGTAGTAGATTGACTTCCGCGGCTGATAGTTAGGCAATCTACTTTGCTGCCGAGTTGAACATATAATTTTTTCTCCGATGGTTTATAAAGATATATATAGGATATTGTATTTGCAAACTATTACAATTCTCGCAATCCTTTTATTTTTCCTCTAGTGAAAAATTAAAACAAAATTTGTAGGAATCGCAATTTGTTGGAATTGTTGTAATTATAGTTTGACAACATTATGTACAGTGAGAGCGACTTGGAAGTTTTTACTCCTCCAAACACATATCAATCAGCTAAGTATTACTTTGCTGCCTAGGCAGGAAAAGTAATAATTTGCTGATTGATATATGTCTTCAACATCAATTTTTGCTGTCAATCGGAGAAAAAATATTTTCCTGGAGAGGAAGATTTTTTTCTACAAATTAGCTTCGTTGTGCAGGTATTTCCTTTGTATGCAATCTATTTGATTCAATTTTCACATGCTTAACATACAAATTGAGCAATATAAAGTAATTTTTATGTAATCCAGTGCCTGTCTTGCCATATATAGAAAAGGGAGTAGCTGTTTCAGACAGACTCATTCTTCCTTTTTGTGAATGAATAAAACGTCTTTGAATGATAAACACGTACCTATCAGCAGAGAGTATTTGTTATTTGTTTATTTTATAGAAGTAGTAATTTCAATTTTTCGATTCAAAGAAAAAAGCAAAAAAAAATAATTCCTCAAACTTCATTCTCCCCACAAAAATATACCCAAGTTCCTTATTACCATGTTTTTCACATGAATCGATAGAAATTCTTACTAAACGATGAATGTTGGCTATTAACCTTTCTCCTTTATCCTATCTTTCAGAGATGAAGAACTTATCATTTTTCAGTACATTTTTCAAATTTGAATAAAGGATTAGAAATTGGATGATTTTGAAGGTGGTTATCCAGGAAGCAAGTCATCAAGCCATCTGATTAGATGGCTTTCAACGAACTTTTTGATGCTTGAAGCTGTTCATTAACAAAACAGTCATATTGAAACCTTTTACAAAGCTTATTGAATTGGTTATGACTTGGATTCCTGAAATTATGTCAATGTCAAGCAATTGACATGAGGAAGTACAATAATAGCCCTAATATAAGAGGTTCAGTTGAGTAAAACCTAATATTCACACTCCTTCCACACAAACAAGTTAATATTGGGGAAAATGAGTCACACATTACGATAATTAATATTTTACAAGACATTATTCAAGTTTGATCCTTGTTGTTGACAATAAATTGGGATACTGTGATATATCGAGAACTGCAATATGTTTAAAATAGATTTATCGAACCTCTTTTTAGAAAAATACATTTTACTTTGCTAATGAATTTTTATTGAATATGAATCTATACATTGAATATAGAATATAAACAACCAACCTTTTCTGTGACTAGTCTGATGAAATATTGTACCAGTAATATTTTCATATCTATAAATTTGATGATGATATGATTGAATTCTATTCAAATATATTGAAATTAAATGTTATCTCCCTAAGAATCTAGTTTATTTTTCATGTGGATTCATTTTTATTACAATATAATTGGAAATTAACATTTTTGCAAATGTTTTTCAAATCAAGTGTTTCATTCATGAATGTATAGAGAAACCACTCAAGTCCGCTTTTTGAGAAGTCTTTTGTGTCCTGAATTTCAATGGAAATAACTCGGTAGCTTAAGAGTGAACATATATGTGCATGTTTTCTTCCACTTTCTCATACATTGAAATATTTACCTTTAATGGATTTTAACATGTTTATAATCATTATTTACAACGGATTATCACAGAATTTATGTATTGAATTTGGTGTATAAATTTTTCATATCATTCAATTTTAAACTGAATTTTCGATTTCAGATTCAATTTGTCAGATATTCGAATTGGCTTGCAGAGAGTTTGAGATTCTGACGAAAGATTTGCTCCGCCATGACAAGCAGAGGAAGATCAGGAAAGAAAAAAAATAGAAATTTCTTTGTGATTTGAGAATAGTTCTTTCAGAATTTTGTTTTGTTGCTCAGAGTTTATTTTTATTTATATTACATATTTGAAATAAATCATTTGAAGTTTCTATGGAAGCTGCAATAAGTGGCACAGTATATCTGTGAATTAATAAGGTACATCGCATTTACAACAGAAGTGACATCTAGGCGATTCACAACACACTTCAGAAAGAGTATCGTTTTTATCGAAATGTGAGCTACTGAGTGAATCTTAATGTGACTCGCATTCTGAAAATTGTGACCTGGTTTCAACCTCTCGTTTAACTGCTACAATCACAATTATGTGCGTTTGATTGTGAAGCACAAAAGAACTTCACATTCAGTTCTTTCAGAGTTAAATTGTGCAATACAAAGTGAAGCCTGAAGCCGGTCACCAGGGTCCGAAATAGCAGTTGATGGGATGTCAATGTGAGTCAAATTGCGATTCAAGGCTGTGATCTGAAACATGAATGTGCAGCACTTTAACATCTCTGAGATTGTTTTGTGTTAACTGGGAAGGTGGCACATCGGTGAAAAAACACGTGTTTTTTATGGGTATTTTTGTGAAAAATGTGGGATGTGCTTCTTTTTTGGACTCTGAAGAAGCGATAAATAACTTCCAAACGAAAAGGGAGCGCCACGTTTCGATTTCGAGATTCGTGTTTTACGGATCAGCTACGTATCAAGGTTTATTTTTTTTTGCGTAACTATTTGATATACGTAATGTAAACGAACCTTCTTTATAAAATACCTATTAGCTTTTGCTCGCGACTTAGTCCGCGTAGAAGTCGAACCGTACCGTTTAGTCAGCGCACGCCGGTAAGGCATCACGTCTCGCCCGCTTTTCTACGACTTGATTTACGTATATTATTATTTTCCACTGAATTTTTTGTTCAATCATAATGAACTATAGCCTGTATCATTCCTGAATAGAGTGATGGCTTTCTTTCAGTCTAAGAATTCTCACAAACAAACAAAATTAAAACCTTTACCTCTTTATAATAATAGTACAGAGTACTGTTTGAACGTCAATATTTGTTCCGTAGTTTTCTGGGTTTGTAACCTACCACAACCTACAAAAATAAGAATTAATATTGGAATCTATACAAATGTAGAAGGGCAGAATTTTCAATCTACCCCGAAAAGTTGCTGCTTTACAAGCCCATTAAAGTACGGAACAAGTATAGAAAAGAAGTAAAGATTTACCTCCTTATAGTATGTAGTAGTATAGATGAAATAAACGACAAGAACTACCTCACAAACAAACGAAATCAAAAACTCTACCTCTTTATAACATGTATTTATAGATGATAAATATAAGGAACTCACTGTAATTTGATTGGAAGAAATAACTGATATTATTCTCCACATAATGGTATAAGCCGAAATAGCTCAGTTGGGAGAGCGTTAGACTGAAGATCTAAAGGTCCCTGGTTCGATCCCGGGTTTCGGCAGTTTTTTTTTATTGTTCGGATTCGAAACTTGTATTTTCTACGGCTGAAACACAAAACTGCTCTGTCTCAACTGTTCTAGATTGGTCACTGAGGTACATTGTATTTCTTCGATTTCTTTTCCTTTCTCTTTTTTTTTGTATCATCGATCGTTCTACATTTTCTGAATTTTTTTGTTGTTTTTTTTTTTATTTTTTTTCATTCAATATAATATTTTGCTGCGAACTCTCGAGTTCCAATTTAAATCTACTTAAGACCTTTTCTTCGTGCAAAGGGCCGAATTCATGTCTCTTTCGGAAATTTACGTGGAATTACCCTCCTCGTCTGGTGACAGCGACTGCCATTTATTAATTCAAAAAGCCAACTGCCAAACGAATAAAGGTACAGAGTTCAGAATAAAAAATATCGTGGTTCTCATCACTGACCACAGATATTAGATTACTACAATTTGAATGAATATTTCAACTCTTAGGTAGTGTACTTTTTTGTTTGCGTAAATTGTTTGTTCGACATGTCCTAGGTGTGGAAGTGAATTTATAAGAAACAGTGACACACTGTATTCTCTGATATTATCGATAGAGCATAGATCACTTTCGTTATCTCTATATGATTACGAAGTTATAATACACGATTCTTCAGTAGTGTGAGAGCGTATAGTGTTCCGAAAAAATCCGTGATTATGATTGGCCTGGCGGAAATTGTGATTTTGTCCTTTTCCGCCTCTGTGATTTATCTAATAAAGCTAATAGACAGAGAACCTTCGGCTCTGTACGGGATTTACCAGCGGGAAAATGGATGTTACTGGTTCAAGGTCGCGATCATGTATTGTGTTTTGATAGCAATAAAAGTGAGATCGATGAGGATGACGTTCACAAATTGTTTGACGAGTTTTATTTTCAGATCGGACGTGCTTTGAGACGGGGGGACCAGCGAAAGTTCATCAGCGAGATAGACAAGCCGCAGAAATTGTCAAATCACGACAAGGTAATGATAATTATACTATAGAAAATAGTTCTTAATTGATCAGTGCGCAAAATTTTGAATTGTTCGACGTTTTGAATCATGCTGGATCATCATCAAGAACCTTCATCAATACCGCAAACTAACCGTCAACTTCCTTACGGATTGACCAGCCAAACCACAATACTAACTTCGAGAGCTTGACCTACCTTCAAGTAACTGGTATACAGTGTGGTCCACTAAGTCTGCAACAAATAGGAAACATTTTTAATATCGATTTCTCAGAAAATTTTATTCATGACAAAAGTTGGTGCATGTTCCAAAACTATACCAAGTGTACCTGAAATGGCTTTATGACAAGCACCATACAGGACAGGCCAAAAAATATAAATTTCGTTCAAGAGGAAAGTACCCTCATTTCAGAAAATACAACGAAATGCAACGATATTTAACACAACTCTAAAATAACACAAATACTTTTTTTAACGAGGCATATACTTTACTAACTACATAAAAAAATTTGTGTTATTTTGGAGTTCTGTCAAATATCGTTGCAACAAACAAGAAGTTGACGGTCACCTAAAAAAATACAAATCCATGTAAATTATACAAATTCACTTTAATTTGATAAGAAATTCTCCAAACCGATTTGATTGTAGCTACTTCAAATACATACTGAATCAAAATAGTAAAAATTGTATCATAAGGGGGTATTTCAAAATTTTCCAAAAGAAAAAAAAAATTCGAATAGCAGGCCATGACTTCGTATCTAAACATAACTTTTAATTCTAAGCAACTTTTCTCCTCAACATATTTCTATATTTTCTGAAATAAGGGTACTTTACTCTTGAACGAAATTTATATTTTTTGGCCTGTCCTGTATGGTGATTGTAATAAAGCCATTTCAGGTACACTTGGTATAGTTTTGGAACATGCACCAACTTTTGTCAAGAATAAAATTTTCTGAGAAATCGATAATAAAAAAGTTTTCCATTTGTTGCAGACTTAGTGGACCACACTGCATAAAGTACTCCTTTCACAATTAGGTCAGACTGTTGATAAAACTCCTTGAAGTTCCTATATAGAAAGTGAAGATGATAATGGAATGATAAAAGCTCCTCAATATGTATACTTCAAAAGGGAAGATATACAATATGAAGAAAAAACATTCCTATTTTCCCATTTCTCACACACTCTGGCTGAATAATTAATAAAACAAAGTATTGAAGTTTCATATTTGAAAACGAAATGTTCATTGAAGTTCGTCATATTGAAACAATGAATTATGGAAACAAAACATTAAAGATAACCCCAACTGAAACACATATTTTTCTCGAAATCATGCAACTTTCAAACTTCCAAGAATTAGAACAAACATGCAACTGAAATCTCCCCCTTATAGAATGTGTAGTGAATTCAATGGAATTAGCACTCAAATTGACATTCATTCATGTTCCATCAAGGAACTCATTTCTGTGATGGAAAGTTGAACAACATTTTTATATCGATATTCCAATGATGTTTTATATATTATTTTGATTATTGTTTGAAATACTATTACTATTAATCTGCTTTACTCACTCAGAAACACCATTTCAAGTTCTGTTATTCTCTAATATTGTCCTGTAAATGAAAAACTGTTGGACAATAAAGGCTATTATTATTATTAAACTTTTCCCATATTATTGTTCCGTACAAAGGATGATGACACTTATTTCTTAGATATAGTTGAAATAGATTCGGAAAAAATAAAATGTGGTATCAACAATAAATTTCGAAAAAACATTTCATCTGACATTCACTTGTTACAATAATTCATTACCAAATATGGGTCCACTCAAAATCAGCAGCGAGTTTCAAATTTATGAAACTGAATATATTAAATATTTAGGTATCATGATTGATAGGCATATATGAAATGGAATTTTCAAATATCTCATATACTAAAAAAAACTGGGATGCTTCTTACCCAAATTTTACCATTTGAAAACATTCCTTGCTGTCAAACATGTTGAAATGCTTCATTATTTTCTGATTCAGTCTCAACTGAATTATGGCATTGTTGGGTGGGGAGGTGTTAAACAAGAATTTTCTGTACAATCTCGAAGTCATCCAAAGACAATTTTTGAAAATAATATATTATCCAAATTATATGTGTTCATCTGATTTCCTTTATAGAAAATGTGAGAAATTTGATGTTGTACAATTATTTGTTTACATATTATTGATTCACCTTCTTAAAAATATAAATGAAGTTTAAATTTTATCAATCGTTTATATGATATAAGAAACAGAAATAGAATTTCTTCAAAAAATAAAACAAATAAAAATATTGGTACAAAACATTATACATATATAATGAAAAAAATTGTTTGATAAGTACCAGATGAAATCAAAAATACAAAATCAATATACTCGTATAAATTTGAAATAAAAAAATTGGTTATTCGAACAAGTTCGACATATTATTCGTAATTTATTGAATATATAAAATCTATTTTTATGAAAAATATCAAAGTAATGGTATTACCTACTCAATTATAATTTTTATTGAAATTGTTATAGTCTCACAACAAGTTTAACACTTCGGGAGCTTTATTTAAGTTTAGTCAAGGAACTGTATTGTACTACATTGTATATTGTGAATTATAATTATTCTTGAATTAACTTTTTTTTTCATTATTTATTATTATTTGTATTCCAGGCTATCGACGCAGTTTATATGAATGGAGCAAATAAAAATGGCGACCACCTCGTAGTCGGCTTGGCCACAAGACCAGATCTGGTCGACGGTTTCCTGTATTTGAAAATAGCCGTCTCCGAATTGGGATTATTGGAAACTCCGAAACTTCCCGACACCTCTCTCCGGAAAACAGAAGAAAATGAAGGCCATTACTCGGCTGAAGGTATAGAACTGATTCCCATCGAGCCCATGAAGAAGTGGAAGTTGACGTATAACGGAAAAATGAAGGAGTTCGGTGACAGAAACGTCGAACATACTGTCAGAATCGATGGTACTTGGACGTCGGATCAGCCCTTTTTCAATTTCGATAACGATATCGATCCGTTATCGATGGCGAAAAGTATAGCCTTGGAGAAATGGAGCAGGAGCTATTTTGAAATTCTCAAAGGGTAGGTTTGTTATCAAGTGGTTATACAAACAGCTCACGTGCACTTTACGAATTGAATCTACTCTTTTGATTCCTGATTTCAGGAGATAAAGTGTCAGTTTCGATCCCTAGGGATTGAAGTGTCATTTTAATCCCTAGAGATTGATTGATTGATAGCAATACCAAAGCTCTCTCCAATAAGAATTTTGGAAAACACTCTGCCTTCCACCTCTCCACTAAGCTAGAAAGTCTGATAACTATCTCTACTCTGAATTAACTCTCTAATAACTATCTCTGCATAAACTCTCCAATAACTATCTCTGCATAAACTCTCCAATAATCATCTCTGAATAAACTCTACTTTGACTTCTGCACTTAGCCAAAAGTATCTGCCGTTGCGATGATTTTCTTCCGTATATATACCCGCTCACACCCATGGAGAAACTTCCAGTCAAATCTCCATGATCGAATATTCCACGCGTAACGAGATCTCGCAGGTAAACGATTTTCCTTCGACCCCTCACACTAACCCTCGCCCACGAGCGACAGGGCCGGCGACGTGAGATTTCGTGACAGTATTTTTTTCTCGTAGGAAAAGCTACATTCCTCTTCACAGTCGTCCAGGAATGTCAGACTTTTCCTACCTGGTAAACATTGTGCATATATGTACTGTAGTCCTTTAAGCTCTCACTTTTTATTGTATGTGAAAATCAAATAAAGACGCTTTATTATTATTATTATATCATTTTCTTACAGTAAGGAAATCTTGACTGTTTCTCTGAGAAACTTTGTTTGGAATCTCAAAATTTCCTAGCGACTTGTGGACGATGATAAGTACTTTCCATATATCATTATTATTCTTTGCAGCAACCACCAAACACATTACGAACAGTTCGGATCTTTGAAGCTCGACGTGACGATCGACGAAAAATTGTACAAGATCGAGCTGGAAACCGTAAGAGATCACAGTTTTGGAAAATATCGAGAATGGAGACAGTTTCACAGATACGCTCTTCACTATTTTTCAACCGAAAACGGAGATTGCTTCGCGGTCGGCCAAATATGCGCACCAATAACTTTTTCGAGGTGAGTGAAAAAGACGATGATGGATGTTTCATCGACTGAGTCGATATTTTCAGAAGATGGTCGACTCGTTTTACTCGGTCAGTTTATTCTTCTGAAGGTGCAACTGTTTACAATTTAACGTTCTATTAGTTCAATTTTGATGAAATCGTAATTTACATTACAATTCCGAAAAAAACTGTTTTTTTGAATAGTAATTTACGTAACAAGTATAGGAAGTGATTTTTTACGGGATGGCAGGAATTCCGTAAAATCACTTTTGTTTGTTACGTGCAATATTTTTTCTGCGGGCGTTTATCATGTTGAAATTTTTTTTTATTATAAATTATATACTCATAATAACCTTTTTCGTAAATGCATTACTCCCATGAATATTAATTAGACAATTATAACAATCACTCAGGAATTCTAGTATTTTTTTGGGGAGAATGAAGTTTAAGGAACTGTTAAATTGAATTTTGAAAATCCTATTGAAAAAATGAAGAAATCTATTGTTCCATTCCTGGGGGCCATTAGAAGAATTCACATTTCGAACAAAAACGTTCAGATTCTAATATATAATGCCTCCATTGTTTCTCATATCAGATACCTCGTTACAGTTTGGTCTTCATGCTCTAAAAAACAAAAAAATATAATATATCGTTTAATGAACAAAGCAATAAAGGTTATATTCAGAAAACCGTTGGATACTCCTTCTGCAGATTTATATAAAGTATAATATGACTTTCGATCATCTAATTGATTATGAAAAATCTAAGTATGTATATAAATTAACAAAAAATCTTCGGAAATGTAATATAAAACTATCAAAAAATTATGATTCACATGGCCACGGTACCAGAATATGAAATAACTTTCATTTGAATAAGATTCATTCCAATAAAGGAAAAAATAACCCCATTTCATCAGCATTATTAACTTTCAATGAAGTACCAGAAAAAATAAAATCATTCGAATCCATTCATATTTTTTCAAAAGAACTAAAAAAATATTTGCTTGCATAATGATGTTCACCAAATTATCAAGTGAATATTATACTACAATTTTTTATTTATAGTACATAATTTTATGATGTTTTTTTTTACTTCCTCATACCGGAACCCTGTTCTGTCTGGAAGCTGTATATTGAATAAATGAATAAAATAATTTTTTTTGGCATTTTTTTCTGAATGAAAAAAAAACTGAAACTTCCATTAGAGAAGTTAGATAAAAAAAAATAACAAACACTCTCTGTTGAACTACTTCAATTATTCAAGACCGCAGACGACTGCCTGAGGGGGGGGCAAGGGTGGTTCAATCGAATAGTTGATATTCCGTCGCGACTAAATCCTCTGATTCTAAGCCTGTTGACTGTTGCCCCGCTCACACTGCATTGAATTTGAATGAACCTACCTTTATTTGTTAGATCTGTCTATAATACAGTAAATAATATTGCTCCATTTATTGCTGCTACTCCAAACGTTTTCTGATCGCCTTTTACATATTTCAGTTTAACTTTCGGATACGTATTCAAAGCGAAAGAGAAGAGGATGTTTCCGTTGACAGAGTGCAGCTTCAAGCTTTCCAAACATGGCGGAAGAGACTCGCCTCCTCGAGACTACGGCTTCACTTTTTCGGCAGGTAATTTTTTTCTGTGATGTTTTCATTATTGCTTTTTTTGGTCTATCGTCATGGAAATGAAATTTTGCAGAGTATTCGAATTATTCGAGTTATTTTTTTTTTTCAACACAGATACACAAGAATGGGAATTGTAATGTTCAAAAAACACCGCGTGAATTAAAGGACAGGAGGTACGACTCAACATCAACTTTTGATTTTTTGAAGTTTGTGAGTCTCAGTTAAATCCTCCTTCGGCAAGGAGTTTCAAAGTTCAGCTGTTCTATTAAAAAAAAATCCCTGAGCGAGAGAGGTTTGACAGATCTCCAAGCCGACAACAAAGGTGTGGTTTTTCTTGTAGAGACTATTATCGATTGTAATTCCTAGTATCGAGATGCTTTACTTTTGAGGATAGTTACTCCTGACATCTGAATATGAGACAGAGTCGACTTTCTTTGAGAAGAGAAATGCCTGGGTTTTTCCAGTATCGAATTCTAACAAGTTGATGTTACCCCATTATATTATTTTCACCAAACCATCTTTGCTGATGATACAACTTTAATTTACGAATCAAAAAATACAAAATCAATACAATATCTATGACACATGACTTGGAACAAATATCATCCTGGTTACAGTATCACAAATTGAGTTTTAATTATGAAAAATCGACTTATATGTTTTTAACAAGTGAATATTTTAAAATTGACCACTGTGACCCACTTAAATTCAAAAATAATTCGATAACATTTTCTATAACTACCAAACTTCTGGGACTTCACATAGATCAGAATCTTTCATGGGCAACTCGCATTGAAAAATTACGTAAGAAAATTCCACCTTTACTTGGAGTCCTATTCAGAATAAGAAACGAAATTTCATTCAAATATTTGAGATTAATATATTTCTGTTTGATATATTCTACAATATCTCACATCTATATAGGCAACGGCAACCGCTTCAATATTGAATCCGCTGAAATATTTACAAAATAAAATCATTAAATGTATTTATAAATTGCCTTACAGGGAACCTACTGTAAATCTTTATAAACCACATAATCTTCTTGACATTAATTCTATATACCACTTAAAAACATGTACTTTCATTCACTGTGTGAAACATAAGATGAAACACTGCAATATTTTTCAATGAAATCAATACTACACACTCTCAAGGCAGTAGACAGGCTCAACAACTTGTGATACATTCAATACATACCAGATTCAGGGAAAAATCAATTTTTCATGAGAGAACAAACCTCTGCAACAAAATACCAAATTCAATTAAAACTATTAAAAATATCAAAAAGTTCAAACACAATCTCAAAAAATATATTTTATCATCAAAATGATATATTTTAGAATTCAATTATATTGATCATTGATCAATTCAACAGTCTTTCTTCCATATATTTCTACTACATAATCATATTTTGTTTTATTTCACTTTTCATAAGTTCAATATCCCTATTTATAAACTGTTAATATTTCTTGGAATGAATAAATGTTATTATTATAATATTATTGTCGCTTACGGCTCTCTGAATTTTTGATTTGTGATCATCACTCATTCCAAAATTCTCATCGCTCTGCAAAACCAGCATTTTCAAAGAAATATCTGTTTTTCCCGAAGCCGATATCTGATCACCATATCAGAACCCACGTGCATTTAGAAAAAAATTGATATGTTTGAGTTAGTGATGATCGAAAAGAACCCATTCAAACGAATTTTCACTAATAATATCACAAGAAAATTTCCAGGAATAATTTAACCTTGCGTGGTATTTGGTAAAAAAAATTCACACCATAGTTTGAAAAAAATATAGACATTTTTAAATCAATTTCTCTGATTTTCAAATTGGTAAAAGTATTGCTGTTTTTGACATGTTGATTCGTCACTTTTGTTCAACCGGTTCTAGCAGAAAGCTTAATAATTACTAGTTTAAAAAAATCTTATAGGAATATCCTTCAAATTTTGTTAAATAAAAATAAATTATCAACTTCGGTTAACCCAAGTGCTAAAATTCCGATGGTACCAGCCCAGTCTAGTGCCCTTTCGTAATTTTAGTAAACTAAAAATGGTAGAAATATACTTTTACAAGTACCATGACGCAATTTCGAAAAAAATTCCTATGTAGGTATATCTCCCATATTTCGTTAAATGAAAAAAATTACCTACTTTAGTTACACCAAATGCAAAAATTCAGATGGGTACTAATTCAGTTTATCGTCCTTTCTTAATCTCAGGTTACTGAAGTTGGTAGAAAGTATTTTGCATTGTTCACAGGCATATCTACATTATTCAAAGGTTTTAGATCATAGTTCAATTTTTTGAACTCTCAAGAAATTTTCGGTTATATTTGCACGAGTGCATAAAAATTACCGATAATTTTGCAAGGAAGCGTGATATTTGAAAATTGCAAGACTTTATTATCATATTTTTACAAAATATGAAAATAACCGAATGCAATTTGTATAAGATATCACGCTTGAATGCAAAATTATCTGGTCATTTTTATGCACGAATGTAATTCATTGGAATATTTCACGAATTCTCAAGGAAATGTTATTTTTTGTTCATTTATACTATCCTCTATAGATTGTATGGAGTACTCACCTAAACGCGAAATGTTTTTCTATTTTTGAGGTCTATCTGACATTTATTTGTGTTGTTTACTGACGTCTAGCGATACGGTTTCAAACGTGTTGTTATGGTGACTTGATACAATGCAATTACCGCTGTAAGTTTTCGATACAATGCAATTATCGCTGTAAGTTTTCGATAATTGCATTGCTCTTATGGGACATTTTATATATGAGGGAAATATTCACGAATATTTCAGGTTGACAATTCGGACCGAAGTCCTTTATTTCCATTGGTCGTTTTCAGGTGACAAAAGGTATGCGGTCCAGGTGAAAGTGACAGATTCGCCGTACTTTTACATAAGCAAAGACTGGGAAGCGAAAATCTACGAGAGACTTTGTACGTTCGAAGTGAACGGGATGAAGGCGTGGGGGGCATCAGAATGGCAGTACCGGAATGTCAGGGGCAAGGATGTCGAGGATTACGAAAGTATAAAAAATGATGTTGTATAATATAAGCATGTTTTTCATCTTTTCTGAATGTCGAAATTTTTTGATACAACTATACGAATCATCGAAATAAATCAAGCATCAATTCTCGGTCCGCTTTCATTCCTCATTTGTATCAACTCATTACCAAATGTGATGTTGAATGAAAGAGTAAAATTATTTGCCGATGACACCTCCATCATATATTTTTCGGACAGTTATAAAAAATCAAAATTGATATGCAATCTGATTTGGATAGAATTCTCATTTGGTTACATCAACATAAATTAACACTCAATTTCAATAAGTCTTTATATATGAACATAGCTAAGAGGGTAGTCAACGCCCCATCCGATCCAATGAATCTCAATAACAATTCTATATAATTTACAGAAACAACTAGATTCTCATGTTTATATATTGACGAAAAATTATCCTGGAACGCATTGAAAAATATTCGAAAAAAAGTATCTCCTCTGATTGGAATTCTTTTCAAAATAAGACACTTATTTTCTCTGAAAATTTTGAAAAATATTTATTTTAGTCTTATTCATTCATAACTACATTATCTCATTTCTGTCTGAGGTACAGCGAGTAAATCTATAATGAAACCTCTCAAAACTTTACGAAAACAAGTGTAAAAACTAGTGTATTTACAAATTAATCTTATTCAGAATCGACATCAAACTTATACAAGCAAAACAAACTATTGGAACTAAATTCTCTTCATAAACTCAAAAGCAGCTGTTTTCCATTCTATCAGAAATAATACTGAAAAATCTCATCTTATTTTCAACGAAATTTGTCATATTCGAACCACTCTACAAAGAAAAAAAAATTGGAACGAATGAAATTCAATCAGACATTGGCAAAAAATCATTATATCATAGTGGTGTCATGATATAATAATTCAATTCCATCAATGAAATAAAAGAATATCGACAATAAAAGTAGAGTTCGAAAAAGTTTTTATTCAGCCAATGGCTATTAAAAAAAAGAAATTTACTTACACTCATTGTTTAATTTTTCTTTCATTTATTTATTTTTTCTTCGCTAAATAACCTTTGCTTAAAGCCATTTCATTTTTGACTGCTCTTTAGTATATTCGTTTATACATATTTCTATTTTTTATAATTAATATATTAATAATAATTTTATTAATGAAAAATAAAAATTTGACAAATTATCTATTTCAATTAATATTTTTAAATTGGACTTCCACAGAGAGATTGCTTTGATGATTTTGGCAATCCATTGTACAAAAAAATTCTTGTGTGATTAATTGCCTGTCGTTCTATGTTTGAATGATTGTGTTGATCAATAATATCCTGAACGTCATTCATAATTTTTGTTGTTGTCCGAGTTAGTATGGCCAGAAATAACACGACAATTTCGATTTTAAAATTTTATTGTACCAATATTTTAACCTCATTATAATGAAACATTTGCAACTCTGAAACTCTTTATACAATAAATATGAAACGTGGAAATCTATTTGGTCCTAACAATTCAAATACATACATCACCAATTCCTAATAAATAATATATCGATAAACACTCGCAGTAACAAGAGACGCGCAAAAAAAAAACAATAACATCATATACATAAAAAATATACACGAATATATAGCAGTATTGTACTGAAAAGATCATCTTCCCATCACGCTTAATACTGGACCAGGGAATACGAATATAAATATAAAAATCACAACCGATTAAAATTAAAGATAGAAAAATAAATGGCTCGTTTAAGAGGGAAATAGTTTATTCGCACAAGTTAGTATATTGTATATACACATACCGAAGAAAAAATCGGTTTCATCGAGACCAATTTTCTTCACTTCCAAAAATACTTGTTTCAGTGCCAGTTTATGCGATGACTAAGTTTTCGAAGTCTCCAAAGTGCATTGCCATCCATATGGGCACCATCAGGAGACAATAATTATAATTTCGTTATTTCAGAAGTATCTATTAGAGCCCCATTTCAAAAAAAATTGGATTCTCGCACTTGGGCTTCATCAAAACAACTATCGTCAGATGTGTTCCTGATGATGTCGAATTGGCTCACGAAACGTATTTTTGGTTTTCGATCCGTGATCATTGTAATATCCATGCCATACACCGAAATGTTTCATTACTATCTAGTGAAGTGTGATGTGTCTTTTGGAACTGTCAAATCATTTTTTCGCCTTCTCATCACAGAGTTTCATTTGAACCAGAGACATTGCAGATACAAAAAAAATTGGCTATGTAGCTTTTAGGTATGATCGAAAAAGAACTGCAGGAAAGCAGTTTTTCTCATCCAAGCCTGCGTATTTTCCACAGCGCAGAACCTTGGAAAATACATTTAGTCCATCGATACGACTACAATTTTATGAATTTATGGGTAGAGTTCTATTGAAAAATCTAGAAATTCAGTAGCGATTGAAAAAGAAATTCACTCGCATTATTTCAAATTATATTGAATATAATTCTTGGGTCAGTTCTTCATCAGATGAGTTCAACATTTTTGAGTTATGACATTTTATCATTTCATGGGCCATGGAAATTTTCAAATTTGTATATAATAACGTTCACGTTCGATAGAAGGAATCTTGTAGGTAAGATTTTCATAATGAGTTTTATGAAACTGTGACACGTTTCTTCAAGGAGATTATGAATAATATCTTGGAAAATTAAAGTCGACTACATGAAGTTTTGGTCCGACTATAATAACCTATGACTGACTCATCGATAACAGTTTAGTCATTGTGAAAACTTTCATGAATTTCAATATTATTTGGAGTTTGCAAAAAAATAACTCATACTCTATAGAGCCGTTTGAATATATATCATGATATATGCGGAAATGGCAGATAAGTTCACTGATGAAAGCTTAAAAGTTTGTTGAATTGGAAACAAAATTGAGATTGAAAATATATTTCCCATTAATAATGAAGTTCGTAGTAGCAGCGTCAGAAAAGGAAGTGTGCAACTTAATAATTTGGAAGATTACTATTCGAAAATCATTATTTTTTGGTGGATGAATTTTTCCTTTCTAGTTTTTCTAGTTGATCAACAATCTGAACAAAATGAAGAATTAATATTGGAATCTATATTCTATATTATTTATGTTAGAATATTTAGAAGGAAATCAAACTTGAATTTATGCTCATGGTTTTCATCTGCATTATACTTCCGGGAAACACTATAAAAATCCAAATAAAAGAATATCTATCAGTAATAAAATTCAAAGTAAAAATGTTTATCCAACTTTGGTAATAATGCTCGTTTCTTTTTTTTTGAATTATTGACTTTACAATAGTTAGTTCGTTCTTACACGCATTGCTTGAATTGCATTTGCAATATACTCGGATGTTTTCAGTCACCCGAACCTGATAAAGAAAACGACGGCCTTTTATAGAAGAAACGTCAACTCAGAACTCATCTAAAAAGATCTGACAAGAACAGTTTTCAATAAACATATTTTCTGATAATCCGAAGAAGATAATCTAAACTGACTATTTTTACAAGCAATGGAAATTGTCTTTATTTGTATGATTTGATACAGTGAAAGCGTTTCATAAAATCCTGATAGACTAGTTATTTTTACAAGGATTTACAAAGCAATAAAAGGACCACATTGTTTCTCTTCTTCTCGACCATTCCCTTGAAATTTTAATTTTTTTCGACATGAAAAATTATAGATTTTTAAAAAAACTCTATGATTCCGAGAAACAAATCAAGATTTTGCGGTTCAAATAAGGTTTTCTAGAAAAACAAAATGATATCTCGAAAATAAAACAAACGAACAAATGTGGTCCATCTATAGCTTCTTGTGTGTGCAACATTGGCAGCTGTTCGGCTATATTCTGTATGCGGGCGCAAAAAATGGAATATACCGGAGGTAATGTTACCCATCGACACAGTGCTAGAAAGCTTCGATTAAAAAAAGTCCATTCGTTCAAAGTCACAGTGGAACGCGGTAGAAACAAGTTCGCCAAAAGTTCGAGAAACTCACTACCTAGTAGTAGAAAATATGAAGAAATAAAAGTCTAAAAAAAATATCGGTTATCTAAATAAAACTTTATGAAGTACCAATTTATACATATCCACAAGGGTCCTCGTAGGAGATGAGTTTTAAAACGGCATCAGCGGTAAAAGTAGAAATATCAATTTTGGTAATATTCAATAAGATAGTGACATATTTTTTATAAATACTCATTTTTTTGAGGTCATTTCACACAGTATATACTTTCTGTCGAATACGGAATATGTTAAATTATAAGTGCAAAGGTATCCTCAGTATATTTTAATTCCATTTTATAGTGAATCAACTATAAATGATTTTCTTCCATTTCATGTTATTATTATTATTTCTGTAACCTTTCTATAGTTTTTCCAAAGTTATCATTGGCGTATTGAATATTAACTTTCAACCTGTTGAAATCCTAGACAAGACTGATAATATATCACCAACTTTCACAGCCGTATTCACCTACTTTTGTAATCTGTTAGTATTATACCTGATTATGGTTAATAGATTGGAATATCATTCCGCATTCACCATCGAAATAAAATACTAAATACCGTCTCAAGGATGTGCTTTAATATCTTCCTGTTCATAAAATAGAACGTAGGCCTAGCCACTTACGAGAAATCGTAAGGGTAAGGCAGTAAGCCGTGTATTGGCCGCTGTACGTAGTGCCGATATGGTTAGAGAGCGCGTAGAGGTTGTAGCGGCAAGGGGTTACATTTGCTGCCGCATAGTTGCTCATGTCCAGACCATCCACCAATTTCCCTTTGAGCCTTTCCGTTGGAGAAAAACGTTCGGAATGGATCATCAACACCCGGGGAAACTTGTGGATCGACAATGACTTCGTGCATTTTCTTCACACTTGGAACACGTCGGCTTCTCATCCCCATCCAACGTCTCCTCTCTGGTAAAAGAATTCAAGCATTGAGATAATCACAGTTGACTGGTTCTCTGTGGGATAGGTGGCGAAAGGTCCCGAAACCAGTCGAAGGTTGCAGAACAGTGCCCGCAATATATGCATTGTTAAGTCGATTTTAATTGACTACTATCTTTGAGTTTTCCATGCAAATGTACTTTGACCATGATTTTTGTGCTTTTTTGCTGTCACTTGACCAAGATATCCCAGCGTTTTCAACGTCACTTGAATTTTCGTTTGCATCAAAATATGTTCAGGTTTCACCTTTCTGCGATTTGAAGTTTTCGTAAATGTTGTAAAAACTGTTGGGAGTCTTTTTGGTGCCTTTATTCTTTTTTGCGAATCTTTATATCATTTTGAAAATGAACAGAACCTGGCAAGTAGGAAGTTCATTTTCATGTCATTGAAAAAAAGGTTACCAGGACCTTAGTAAGTTGAGCCACAAATATTATTTCAACTTTTCCGGACTTTACTATTGTTATTTGTAGGTACGTTAGACTTTACCAGTTAAACTTGAAGTGCAACAAATTGTGAAAATTCATAATCAAACCGAGATATTTTCCTAAGAAAGTTAAATATTTATCTTCTAGCTGTAGAATACCTCGTCCTTCGATTAGGTTTGAGCAAAAAATACCACTTTGAATAGTGGTGGTTCAGTTGAATGGGGATGAAATCCCTTCTGGCAATTCACAATTAATTGTAAAGCATGGGGAGTTGGCATAAAGAAACCAGTTTCATTATATTTCGGCGAGCATGCTATCGCAATAGCTTCTGGCATCAGTAACTGATAAGGACAATGGGTGTGAAAATCACCACTTGAAAGGAATGCTGTTTGAGTAGGATGAGTATAAATCCATCCTATTGTCATCAAGTTATGTTGATCTTGATAATCAAATATCTTTCTCATGCATTGCTATGCAAGAATCGGAAGTTCCTTTTTGCTTTGGTAGAATTATCCCAGTTATAACTATTTCTTTTCGAGTCTGCTGTAAAAACGTTCCGTGTCTCAATATTTTTAAAGGTATTACTTTGCGCCACATGGATTAGAAAAGTCATCACTAGAGTTACTCCCCTTGGATACTGATCTTTGACAGCTTTTTTGTGTAGTGATGGAAGGTCATGAAGACGTGTGAGGTGAGTCTGATTCATAATTTCAAACCATAAAATCTTATTCTCTCAGCATTGATAGCGGAAATCTTATTAGGTTACAATAGTAAAATATTCTTGCTTTATATTCATTTACCGATTGAACAATCCATTGGGTAATAAACAGGTGAAAAAGCTTCGTCAGAAAGATCAATAACATTTGAGAGAATATTTTTCAACTACCATCATATTTACCGATATCAAATTGATTTCATGCAGTTTCGTCAACAGAGAGATTTTTGATGACAGTCCTGCTTATTCAGTTATGCAATGAAAAATTCTTAAACAGAAATACTGATTTTTCACTAACTGATGGATTTGTATTACTTTCATATCAAGTTATTATATTAAATATAGTTTTATGGCAGCTTTGTTGAAGGAATTTTGATTTTTCGACAGCAAACCATTCCATATTTGGATTTGTGAATAATATGATTTTCTTTTCCGTTCTTGAAAGGCGTCAACGAGGAGTAGTAAAAGTAGATTTGAAACCATAAGATCAAAGTATATGAAAATATCACCACATTGATGTTTATTTGGGCTGTAAACATCACCAATTTCAAACACGTGTCTTCTTAGGAAGAGTTTTCCTCCGACTACCTTTATTACTTAGTTTTTGAAGCTTTCTCAATGTTGTGGTTCAATTTTTCTCCCAACTGCTCTTTGAACCTTACCACTATATGTTTCAATCAAAGTAGATACTAACTTTTAAAATATCTTCAGGTTTTATAGCGCCTTCAGTTTGTCAACATAATTTTGGTTTCTTGACAACAAAGAAACTTTTTCTGATTTAAAATAAAAAAGACGGAATTCTGTCAATGACTAATTTAAGTTAATTCTTTCATTCCTTGTCAGTATTACGGAAGATTTTCGAAAAAGTTGTTTCCTGTCAACGAAGCTTTTCCTATTTGTATAGGTTAATTCGGAATTTTGCTAACGGCTGGCTGAAAGTAAATCTTCCAGATTCATTCTGGTTTTATAGCAACTTTATCGAGAATATTTTGATTTTAAGATGACAGAAGCTATTTCTGAGTTGAAATGATGACTACATTTTTTACGTAACTGGTTAAAAGTGATTCTTCCATTCGTTGAAGGCTCATTAGATTTATTCTGGTTTTATGGTAGCTTTTTTGAAATGAATTTGATTTTCCGATGACAAAACTATTTCCGAGTTGAAGTGATGAATACATTTTGTTAACGACTGGTTAAAAGTTATTCGCACGTTACTGGATTATTTATAGGTTTTATTCTGGTTTTGAAGCTTTTGGACAATATTTTGATTTTATGATGAAAAACCGTTTAGGAGTTGAAGTGATAAATACGAAATTTTGTTAACGTCTCTTTTGAATTTATTCTTTTTAGTTTCATATTGGTTTTATGACGCATTTTCCGATAGGATTTTTATTTATTGACGTCGAATCCCGTCGATTCGGATTGGTGAATACGAAATTTTGATGGAGACTGCTTGGAAACGGATTAACAGATCAACAAAGATATTGTGAATACGGCTGTGAAAATAAAAAGAGTATAAAACCTTCTAAACACCGCCGATACCTCCATAAAACCTCAACCCCTCTCCCGGACCCGTTTAAAACGAAAGTTCGTCTCACAGTTGCGACGAGCTGGTGCTCTCGTCTTCAGAGTTGCTCTCCGACACGGCGGCTTCGCCGGCGAGCCTCCTGGGGCTCGGCAGCACCGCCTGGCGGCCGTTTCTGCGGTCGAGCTCGCTCGGCAACGCCGGCAGCTCGATGTCGTCGACGTCGTCGTCTTCTTCGTCGAGGTCGAGCGGTTCCCCTTCGAGCTTCACGCTCGAGTTGGAGGACTCGTAGCTGCGATGGTCGTGGTGCTGGGAATCGTCCCATCGGTACTTCGGGGAGCTCGACCACGGAAACACGTTATCGTTTTCGTAGTCGCCGTTGCGGGAGGCGGCCGATCGCGGTCTGTCGTAGTCGTTTCTGGAAAATGATAATATTATTATAATAATAATTTTTTTAGCTGGGGGATGGTTGTGGTTAGGTCGTCGAATAACTGAACTGCAAGGTTACAATATATATATATATATATATATATATATATATATATGTTAGCATGAAGATTCTCACGGACGAAGTATGATGCGTTGTTTTTTCGGGTTTCATTCCGTGTTCTGTGGTTTTGATCCTCTGAAGGATAATTCTCACAACGTTTCGGCAAAGTCTCATTTGCCATCTTCTAGGTGATGTCTTGAGTTTCGAGAGTTCGGAGTTCGGAGATCGAAACTCAAGACATCACCTAGAAGATGGCAAATGAGACTTTGCCGAAACGTTGTGAGAATTATCCTTCAGAGGATCAAAACCACAGAACACGGATTGAAACCCGAAAAAACAACGCATCATATATATATATATATATATATATATATTGATATAATAATAATAATAACGATTTATTACCCAAGAAACATATACATACGTATTGTAGGGAAAATTAAACTGATGCCATACAATAAAAGTATAATAGAATACAAAAAAAGAGTAATTGAATCATATCTTTATAAGGCAATAAAAAGAAAAAAAAATGATTATAAATGATTTTTTAAATTATTTTTGAAATGAAATTTTCCATATTTCTCTAATGAATTCGGTAGACCATTGTATAGTTTTATTCCGTTGTGGTTAAGAGATTGCTGTCCTATATTTGTTTTAATTTTCATTAATGCCAAATTTTCTGACAACCTTGTTGAATGATGTGTTGATCACTATTCATTTTGAACATCAAATTTGAATGCTTGAATTTATTTTTGACCAGGTGAATAAATGTGCAAATTTTAAACGTGTATAATGAAGGATAATCTGAAAGTTTTCTTTGTTTGTATGAATTAGCTGTAGGTTCTTTTCGATCAAGTTTGTATATGCACTTATATATAATATATATATATATATATATATATATATATATATATATATATATACTACTTTTCTCTGATTCAATCGACCCCAACGACTTACCATTTTTGATATCCCTACGATGTTCATTCTTATCTTGGACACAGTGTATATAAATATATATACTTACACATAAGAAACTAATGAAATTTGTGAATAGAATCAATTTTTCAAAATATAGGAAACGGTTCAACTCACATAATTTTCTGGTTTTCTTATGAATTAAAAATTAAAGGACATTTACATTAAAGTTTTCAATACTGAAATACTTCCTGTGTGAGCGACAATTGAAGATGAATTAGGAACTTGACAACGAAACAAAAGTGGTTTCGGTTATTCGATCTTACCCCAACCATCTCCCAGCTAAATGAATATACTGAGTACTGAGTTCAAAAAACGATATCTAATATTTTATTACATTCATCTTTCCAAATAGAAATATGCTCGAGAACATGATAGTAACAATTTCTTTTGATAAAATTTTATATTTTCACTATACTGCGTTTTTCTTGAAAGATTATTATCAAATATGAGACATTTGTGGAAAATAGTTGAAAATAGTTGAAAATTCGTCCTGTTTTTATATGTTTTCAAAACTTCTAGAGAATAGGTATGAATACCATCAACGAAACTAATACTGTTTGAAAAATTAGTTGGATATGAATTATTGAGAATTTTGTAAATTATCATTGTATTCATTATCATAGTTTGTTTGACACTAAGAATTTAAATTTTCTCCAGCATCTGTTTGATCTGTCATAATTGAGAATTATTCTCAATGCACGATTTTGTTTTTTTGGAAGAATTTCAATTTGTGTCTGATTAAATAAAAATAAAATAGAACAATAATTAAAATGGCAATGAATCATGGTTTTATATATCAATAATTTCGTCCAATACGAGATATTACTGCTAATTGATCCGAATAAATTGGTTTTCATTCCTAGTTTTTCTTCGCTATATATTAAGCATGTTTTGAAAAATTCATCAATAAATACACCCAAATACCTACTTTATTTCCTTCACTTTCTGTATATTTTGGTCCATTCTGAATGGATTTTTAAATCTCTGTCAAATGCACTATTTTGTTTTTCAATAACGATAAGTTTTGTTTTATCAATATTTTGTTTCAAACCATTATCTTGAACACATCTATAGATAATTTCAAGATTTCCACTTAATGAAGTTATTTTTCAAATTTCATTTCCAACGAAATAGATGAGTGTATCACACATAAATAACCAAATTTTACATTTGGATACATGTTTTACTATATTATTGATAAAAACCATAAATAAATTTTGGCCTGTAACGGTTCCCTGAAGAACTCCAAATATATTATATTTATATTTCACAGATGAAACAACATCATTGAATTAAGTAATTTGGGTTCTATCATACAAATTAACAAAGTAAGAAGCACTCACCGATTGCTCGAGATGATGGCGCTAGACGAGGCGCTCTGGCTGAGCGGATTCCTAGAACGCAGCGGCTTGGAGTTGGACTTGGTCGGAGTATTTTTCGGTGGCGTGCTGTTTCTGAAGCTCCTCCTTACTATTCTGTTGGCGACCACTTCAGGGCTCTCGTCCATGTCCAGAACGTAACTCACTGAATCGGATTTTTCCACAACGCCTGGGGGAGAAAACAGAAGAGTTGAAGTCGGAACAAAAAACTGGGGAATACAACAGAAATCGGTGTTGGACCTGATACATCGATCAAATATGTAAATAAAGGAGAGCGAGAATATTTGAATTTATTTGCGGGTGAAAATCTCAATATTATCACAAGTTTTCGCAACAAATTCTAAAACGGAAGAAAGTGTGTATGAATGAATTGTAATTTTTCATGATGATTAATTCAAATTGCGTTTAGGGAGATATTCTGGGTCTATTTTTTCAATTATTTATTTCAACTGACAGCTTCCAAACAGAATGGGGTTCTGGTATAAGGAAGTTGAAATACTAACAATGATAATTATATAACCTAATAATACATTAACAATTGTTGCTTGTACTTTGATAAACATCATTATTCTAGTAGTTTTTTTTCCAGTTTTTACGAAAAAAATTGGATTTGGAACATTTCATTTCTTCTGGTAATTTGTTGATTGCTTCTATTGAGGTTGAAATAGGATTGTTTCTACCCTCATTAGGGTGAATAACGTTTAGATGATAATTATTGAAAGTTCTAGTATTATAATTGTGTACAGAAGAATTTTTAAAGAACAAAATATTACTTTTCTGAAGTTTTTTCGTTAATTTGTATATATATTTTTTTCGAGTTTTATCAAACAGTTCAACGTCATGTTATCAGTCATTTTGTATGATTCCGACGATGGAGTTTCCTCTGTTTTTTTATAAACTATTTTGATTGCTTTGTTCATTAAACGATAAATATTCTGATTAGGTACCCTACACATGAAAGAATATAAAAATTATATAATAGAATTTGTACATATTCAAGTAAGGCATTCTTTTGATTGCTCCTAGAAACGAAAACACCGTTTTTTCATTTATGTTTTCTGAAATTAAATTCATTATCGATGATCAGACCTAAATATTCATGATTTTGAACTTCTTTGATAAGCTTATTATTTATTTTTATATCAAGTTTCACATCATTCATATTTTTCTGTTTGAAAATTATACAAACCATTTTTTCTGAACTTAATTGTAAGATTGAAGTTGTTTATCCATTTCTCTATCAATTCCATGTCATGTTTTACTACCCGTTTTAAGTTGGTAATATTTTTTCCAGAGTGAAATGTAGCAATATCATCCGCAAAAGAAAAGTGCTTTCCATATAAATTGAGTTTCTTTAAACTGTCTACATATAATAAAAAGAGAATTGGAGCCAAAACAGAGCCCTGTGGAACTCCAATTGTAGATAATTTTTCATCACTTGTGCAGTTATTGATTTTAACATACTGTACACGATTTTCAAAATAATTTCCAAAAAAATCATGTGCATGACCTCTTATACCAGAGTTGTCAAGGATATCTAATAAAATGCCATGGATAACTGTATAAAACGCTTTTTTCAAATCCAGAAATATTGTTATCACATAGATACTTCCCTCTAGACTTTCATAGATGTGATAGGTCCGTCACTGCAGATTGTGTGTTTGAATTTTCTTGAAAAGTATATTGAAAGTTATCAAAATTATTATCTCTAATGTAATTCATAATTCGAATTTTCAGAACTTTTTCGAAGATTTTGGCGAATATATTCAAAAGAGCTATAGGACGGTAATTTGAGGTGTTTTTTCGTTCACCACCTTTATAAATTGGTTTCAAAATGGTTCTTTTGCTTAGAAAATGACATAAATGTATCATTTTCTATAGAGCATCCCCACCGACCTTTCACTTTGGGAGACGTCGGCGGCGACAGATCCTCCAGGTCGGACCCCTGCGACGCCTTCGACTTCCTCGACCGTATCGACTCCTCCAGACTGACGTTCGACCTGTTCGAGTTGGCGCGCTCCCTGAACGACAGCGTGCGTTCCAAACTAGGCCGCGAGACGGCGCTGTGGTTGTGCCTCTCGTTGAAGCTAGAGCTGAGCAACGAGCGGTTGAAGGCGCTCTCCTCTGCCTGCTCGAGCACCTTGCTGATCACCTCCTTGTTCTGCTTCAGCTTCCACTGGAGCTCCTCGTTGTGCTGCGAGAGACGCCGCTTCTGGTGCGTTTCCTCTTTGAAGCTCTCTTGCAGCTTCTGGTTCTCTTGGATCAGCAATCTGCGAAAATACGGTGTTTCAGACAGAAAACGATAGGATCGAAGACTTCCTCTCAGAATAACTAGTGATGTACCACAAGGAGCTGTTCTTGGCCTCATATTATCACTAGTATCAATTATTTTTCTCTGGATAATTTCAACATATACCTAGGAACACTATGATATATTCAATTCTCCAGTATTTGATTTCAATTTGGAACAACCAATACATCGATATTGAATCCTCTCGAAAGACTACAAAATAAAAATATAAAGTGTATATTCAAATTACCATATCTTGAACCAACATCAAATTTATATAAACCGCATGTTCTTTTGAATATTCAATCTGCTTTTCAATTGAAAATTTGTTGTTTTATACATTCAACTATTAACTTCAGTGAAATTAATACAATTCATTATCATAATACGAGACAAACCAAACAATTAATTGTTGAACTTTATCGTTCTAAATTTGGAGAGAAATAAATATATCATTATGGTGTTAAAATCTACAATAATCTTCCAGAAAGACTGAAAATGATTCCGAAAATAACAAAATTCAAATCTGAATTGAAAAAATGTTTGCTCTCTAGTTGAAATTTTGATCTCCATACATAATTACAATTTCTTGATGGCGGCTTTTATTTATTCTCTTTATTTATACAACTTTCATTGTTATTATTATATTCACTGTTTTACTTGGTAACCAAATAATTCAGTTGAATACGATTGACTTTTTATCCATGTTATAAACTTTGTAGATTCTTGGGATTAATAAAAATAATCATTATTAAAACATTCATCTCGACAGCTTCTTGTCGCCTAAGGACAAGATATAAAATGCTTGTATGTCTCGTTTCAAGTACGGTGTTGAATTGTGATAAGAACAAGTGTCTTAAGCCCTTGCAAAGTGAAGCAATTGAGTGTTTTCAAATCACCTTTTTTGAAACCAACTTCAAAATTATATGGACCAAGAATTCTCTTCGACCTTTACCCCTTTATTTGGACTGAAGAATAAATAAACATTTTTATATGTCAGACAATTCAGCTTTTTGAGAACTGCAATAATTTGAACTGAATTTTCTAAGGAAATCATTATATCTTCATGGAATAACTATTTACAATATTTTATCTCAAAATTATATCAACTAAATTCCAAAATGATCTGAGAAAATTCATAGACCAAGAGCCCGTGTCACTATTTTTGGTAGTGATAAGTTTACGCCCATCGACCACTGAAACTTGTATTATCGATGTCGACGATGCTACAGAGATTCTCGCCATACATGATTTCCGGGGCGAAGTTAGGGTAGAGGGCTGACCGATCTGTATAAAAAAAATGAGCAAAATTTGTCGTAAGTTTACGACTGGGAACATTGGGAAAGCAAAGATTTCAGGAAAATAATCCGACGCTCGCTTATTGTCAGTCGCCTAAATCGTGGCGTTCACCCGCTACAACCCTCGAAATATGTATAAAAAAAAACAACAACAAAGAGAAACCAGTTTACAACTGACAATGGGGCAGATCTTACCATTAGCATTTTAATGACACAAATTTCGCAGGCCAGCCTTATTCAATGGGGCGGAAGGGCGCTGGGCCCACATGTTTCGGAAGAATTTTCAAGTTATTTTTTATAATAAGCTCACGACTGATTCCTTCACAATAATGTTCAATTTCAACTGTCCAATTGGAAAATGCAATCAACAGTCATCAAACAAGGGGTGCAAATATTGCCGTTCGTAAAAACAAGTTCCTGGAATAGCGCTCTATAAAGCTTGGCTACATTTTTATCAAAAAAATCATATGTTTGTGACTGACAATCAAACATTTAGGTACAACGTGAGTACGTGAATACGAAAACACCTTTCTCAGCTGTTTATTGCATGGATAAAGCTCACTTGGTAGCTAAACTGACAAGTTTCTTGCATTTGCGGAAGTGCAGGTATAATATGACAATTATTGAAACATCGGCCCTAAATTTTTCAATACAGTAATTTGACGACTGACACTTCGAAACATACTTGAAGTGGACTCTGCTGGATCGATCAATTCACGTGTCAGTCATCTCATGTATCGGTGGAATGTTGTCAGTCAACAAATGCAGCGTCGCGCGAAGCACCCTGATCTGTATATTCAGAGATTACTTGCAATTTCCGAATGTCCGTACCCTCTATGCTGTGATTTTTATTTATATTTTTTTGACTATACATTTCAAGAATAAATATAGGTATTTCAGTTCATGATTCGTTTTTTTTTCCAAACGAAATTGGAACTCCAGTACGATCCTGTTGCCGACATCTGAGTTTACCGTCACAAAATAATAACTATCTGTATCTGTATCACTGTACTTGATTCTCCACATTAAATTTCCACAGAAATTTAATCGTGTTTTACCTTATAGTGTCATAACATATAGAAATTACAGATTCCTCACTTCAAAATATAATAATTTGACCCAACTTGCTCATATAAAATGTTGCTAATGAGGGAGATAAAGTTCAAATTTTGAGTTTGTTTTTTTTAACTTCCAACGGTTTTGGATATTGATGAAATTTTAATCTGGGAAATTTGTAGTATAAATGTACGCTTCAGTTTTTTGTTGTTAGCGCTATTCATTTGTTATCAATTTTTTTTCATTCGATATCGTTACTTCTGATGATTAAATCAAGCATTATTTCCAAATTGAACAAGAATACATTTTTGTGTAGAAAACTGTAGAATTCAATAATATGCGATCGAAACCTCGAAAAAAATACATGCGAAAAAAGTTGGGGTTTGACCCACCCCTTAATGGAATCTTGAAAGGAATGTTAATACTTTTCATCCGTGATAAAAAGGATTATCAACTCTAGGAATTCAATTTTATTGTAAAGTACCGTTTCGGAGATTTCAGATTAAAACCATCCCGAAAGTTGCACATTCAAATGGCTGTAGCTCATTTAGGTAGAATTTCAACATATTGGGCCTTCATCTTGGGCACGCCTTTAAATGGCCATAACTCCCTGAGGGACCATTTCTGGACACATGTTTGTGTGTGAACTTTCTCAACTCTTCCTGTAGTTGAAATTTATCTATGTAATTTCAGGACACCCTTTATACATATATACAATGCTTGAGGCGCATTTCCACTGAAATGACGAATGTTTTCAATTTTTATCGGGGCTTTGCCACACTTTACATGATTATAGGTGACAAGTTCTTGATGAAGGTGGTACAACTAACGTCGTATGAATTTTTTGAGCAAAAACTTATAATATTGAAGTATACCTGAATATTTTTGCACATTTTCAAGGGCCCAGTTTCTTTTTGCCATGTGGTACGTGACTGACGGTTATAGATTCTCGATTTATGTATAATAGATTACTTGCCCCTAAATTTTGGAACGTAAGCTTATCATAAAAAAATACTTAAAAATTCTTCCGAAACAGGTGGGCCCAGCGCCCTTCCGCCCCATTGAATAAGGCTGGCCTGCGAAATTTGTGTCATTGAAATGCTAATGGTAAGATCTGCCCCACTGTCAGTTGTAAACTGGTTTTTCTTTGTTGTTGTTTTTTTTATACATATTTCGAGGGTTGTAGCGGGTGAACGCCACGATGTAGGCGACTGACAATAAGCGAGCGTCGGATTATTTTCATGAAATCTTTGCTTTCCCAATGTTCTCAGTCGTAAACTCACAACAAATTTTGCTCACTTTTTTTATACAGATCGGTCAGCCCTCTACCCTAACTTCGCCCCGGAAATCATGTATGGCGAGAATCTCTGTAGCATCGTCGACATCGATAATACAAGTTTCAGTGGTCGATGGGCGTAAACTTATCACTACCAAAAATAGTGACACGGGCTCTTGGTCTATCATATTGAACAACTTTTTCTGTATTTTTTTTTATTTATTTATTTTTTAATTTATTCGTAATTCAACTCAATGCTACATATGTACAGAATGTAACAATTTTTCTTTCAATAACAATTATAAAATTATAATAGGGTATGTTTAAATGATTATTGAGTTTCTATAAATGGATATGAATATCATGAGTGAACCTAAGTTCTTTATATATAATTTTGATTTAATTATCGCATTTATTTGTTGATAATGTTAATATTATGCATGTATATATCGATTTTTTTATATTTTTTTGTTATCGTTCCTCTATAAACATTATATGTTTCCTGGACCGATAAATTTGACATATGACATGACTAAAATATCTTGATGTTGAAACCATTCATACGGAAATATCATTTGAAGGGAAGAAAACTACGGATATGGTATCAGGGAGTTTGTTTTTTACGAAGGTAGTCATATTGAATCGCACATTTTCTTGATTATTTTTACTAAATGCCAAAAATTTTCATAAATTCAGGAAAGAATTCGTTTTCTGTATCAACATATCTAAACTTTCATTTCCTCTATGAACTTCTATTATTATCAACTCCATTAATCATTTTTTTCTACTCTTTACACGCATATTCTTAGAAAGGTTCATAATCGAAAAAAATAACTGTATGACTCACTTCTCATACTCCGTTTTCCTCTCCAGTTGCAAATTCAAATCTTCACATCTGGCCTGCAAAACTCTCGCCTTCTCTTCTGCCCCCTTCAACATTTCCGCTTTGTGCGTTTCTTCCTGGAGTTCCTTCCTGAGTTCCGCCAAGGCGTTTTGTTTAAGTTCTAAGACGGCTCTCAATGACTCGACTTCCTGAAAATCATATAACCAGAGCAGTTAAATATCAGTAACACCACTGATTATGGGAGTTATATTGAATATATCGATTAGAAATTATCATGGCCAAAACATTTTATGAAAATTTGTAAAAAAAAATCTCCAGTGAACTCTGGTTCACTATGAACTTTCTTCTCACAATAATTCAGGGAAATACCTAGATTAGCAAGTTGCAACCATTGAGAGAGCTGTAAAATAGAGCTATCAAGAGGATATTTGAATTTCCAGTCGATTATCCAACAATTGCCCTCTATTTCCTAACTTTATCCTTGACGTAGAGTGTTCAGGTTTATTTCTATCATTTCTGTAGATATTCGAATATAAATTCAAATTTGCAATTGATTCGTAAGAGCAACATCCACGATCACAAAACAATAATTGTGAACCACGTGAGGACTACATCGGCAAAGACATCCAAGGGTTGAAAGTCAATTTTATACTCGATTTTATATAACAAACTTATAATTTACAATGAACTTTTTCCATATCATAAGATTTTCTATTTTTATTATGATTTTTATTTATTTTTTCGTATGATTTCATAATTGTCATTTATCCACATAGCTTTTGGCTTTGGGTAACAATTTGTTACCGATTCATTATTGTGGATGTTCTTGAATAAATTGGATTTATCATTCATTATAATTACTATTAGATATAATTCAAATTTGACTCTGTAGTTGATAGGTACTCGTTTAAAGAATAAGTTTAAATGGTGCCTACTTTGGTTCTCATATGCTATTCTTCAATTTCTACTCTCGCCAAGAATTTTTCATCTCTATTTCGAAACTTTCAGTCTATGGATTTAGATGGAAAAAATATGATATTGTATTCTTCATGAATACGAAACTTGTATGCAATATATTTAGCTATTTTCAGATTGTAGAAATCATGAAAAAATCTATCGTCATGGAGTACATCTTTGATGAGCGTCAACTGATTTCACCAATGAAGTGATTGCCAGTGCATTCTCGGCATAGGTGGCTTTTTCCTCTCCCTTTACAGATTTGAGCATAATGTTCCTTGAAACGAGTTTTTGTAGCACGTCGACTTCGGCCAATATACTTTTTGTTGCAGTACTTACAACTGATCTCATACATCTCCGACTTTTCCGTTCTTTCCAATTTATATTTTCAGAATGATCAACAAAGTAGGCACGGGTCGGCTACATAAGTAAAACAAATGATGATGTAAGTTCTATATTAGTTGGGAATTAAACATTATATATAAGTACTCGATTATAATGTTCTCATAAAAATTCAGAAAAACAGAGAAGTCGGAGATATAGGAAATGAGTAGTAGAGACTGCAACAAAAAGTACATTGGTTAAACTTGGCGGGTTGTAACAACACGTTTCAAGGAACATAACGATCACATTCCTTCACCTGTAACAAAAAAACACTCACCCTAGCCGCGATCCTCTTATCATCTCCATAGCTCAGCAGCCTCTCGTTCTCCTCCTTCAACCTGCCGTTCTCGACCACCAAGTCCTTGAATCTATCCTTGTACCGCTCCTCGATCGTCTCCAACTCCTTCGCCAAATTGCCGCCGTACTCCTTGAGCTCCTCCTCCCGCTTCTCGTAGTACTTTTTCATCTTGTCGTTCTGCTCGAGCAGCCTCTCGATCTGGACCGTTTTTTCGTCGATGAGCTCTCGAATCGACTCGTTTTCTTCGCGCAAAATGTCGAGCGATTCTTCGTGAGTGCGCCGGAGTTTGTCGAACTCTTCTTTGAGCGTCGCCAATTGGACGTCGTGCAGGTCGCGCAGCTTCCGTTCGGCGTCGACGTTGTCGGAACGGAGGCGTCGCTCCAGGTCGGAGTATTCGTCGGTTACTGCGCAAAGGAAACGGTAATTTTTCACACGGTCAGGTTTTCCTCAGTATATCAGCAAAACTCGCCTTACAATATATATATATATATATATATATATATATATATATATATATATATATAAACGATAGATAAGCGTCTGTATGATTGGGATTCGAACCCACGACCTTCTGTTCTCTAGGCGGATGCTCTACCATTGAGCTATCGAAGACCCTGAGTTCTCCCGCTCGAAGAAGTTTATTTTTCTCAAATCCTTATGATTTGTCTGAATGCTATTATATTTTCATTCAATTGTTAATTATACAGACGCTAATACATCTATCGTTTCTATTTTCCGGCTTGAAATCATTTGGTTGGTATCTACACCTGATACCTGCCGATCTCGATTGAATAATAACAACTCACAATAGAATTTGAGATGAATGACTTCCGAAATTTGCGATGGAGAACTCAGGGTCTTCGAAAGCTCAATAGTGGAGCATCCGCCTAGAGAACGGAAGGTCGTGGGTTCGAATCCCGCTCGAAGAAGTTTATTTTCCTCAAATTCTTATGATTCGTCTGAATGCCGTTATAATTTAATTCAATTCGAAATGCCCACCACAACTAGCTGTTTCTGGCTTTGGACTGCATCATCTGTGGGTTGGCAAAGGACCAGAGGATTTGAAAAAAATCGTGCCTTGATGACAAGCGACATATAAGTGTGCCAACCCATAGCTGATGAAGGCCAAAGCCAGAAACAGCTAGTTGTCTTGTGGTGGACATTTCGAATTGAATGCAAATTGTGATAGACCAGGGAATTTGATAATCTATTTATCAGTTTCCTGATTTCTCTGCTCCATAGCAAATAGTGCTTTCTAGAGATAGAGAGAGGGACAGAGAGACAATGGAATTGTATCGGGTATCGCAGCTATTTATTTCTGTTCAAACTTGCGAACTCCAATTGGTTTTTATTCAGGAGCGCTACATGATTGGACATGGTTTGAGATACAAAATACAATATTCGGTGGCTGCCAGAAAATCGTTTCTCCATCGAAATGGTAAATAGAGTAAAATCTGTATACAATACAAACAGGTAGGGATTAAAATATTATATACCGAAAATTAATCATTTCTCTCAACCTAGGCATCCATAATAGAGCAAAACAGCAAAAAAAATTGATAAAATACGCAGGGGTCAACATATCAAACGAAACAGACGGATTACCTAATTCCAAGTTCATTAAAAAAATCGATCGTACACGTCATTACATTGGTCAAGGCGGAGATTTTTTGAGACGACTTTTGACACTGCAACTTTAATTCTCCATGGAGGGTGGGACCAACCCTTTACCATTTCAAATGGAACAAGGGGCCGAGTAATACCTTTTTTCAAAAGGACATTTAATTCTCTTCAAGATGATATCTCATTCGTGAAAGTCGGTCAGATAGTTTCCGAGATGAGTATCTAGTTGTGTAATGGTTATTCTAATCTAATTATTTGACTAACACAATACTAATGATTACAGATATTCAAAATGACCTGAGGAAAAATTGGATCACACCACTATTATTGCATGGAAGTCGGTGGTGGACCTTTTGAACATCTGTGTGAATAATTACTTACGTTTTGTATTACATTCCATCATTACAACTTTGTAAGTCAAATGATTAGATTAGAAAAACCATTACACAATTAGATACTTAGTTCGGATACTCTCTTACCGAATTTCACAAATGAGATGTCACTCGAAAGAGAATTAAATTCCTTTTTGAAAAAGGTCTCACTAGACCCCTTGTTCCAATTGAAATAGTGAGGGTTGGTCCCACCCTTCCTAAAGGGTTAAAGTTGCAGTGTTTAAATCGTATCAAAAAACCTCTTCCTTGAGCAATGTAATTAGGAGTAAGACCATTTTTTTTATGAACGTGAGTTCAGACATTTTCTGTTTCGTTTGAAATGGTGAATACTGTATAAAATCAAGAATGAAATGATAATGGAAAACTCAAACGATAAGGAAACATGAAAAACTGAAAAAATGATAACTACTCACGAAAATTATTGAAATAAAATTTGAAGTTGACTGTATTCTGGTAATGACCGTCATCATTTGACTACTGGAGGTACCAAAAATCGACACGTCGTGAGTATATTTTCCGAAAACTAATCAATGGATCATACTCACATTCGGCAATTTGATTCTTGTGCTTTGCGATCAATTCCGCTACATCTTGCTGACATTTTGCTCGCTCTTCTTCGATAGCTCTGGCGTGTTGAATCTTCTCTTGCTGTAGGGTTTCTTCTAGCTTTTGACAAGACAATCGGATCTCCTCGGCTGCTGATCGGTATTTCTCGACTTCTCGTCTGAGGTTAGGTACTTGGTACGCTTCCACCTGAAAAACAGAAAAAAAATATTTATAGTTTCCTAGTGGACGTGTTCTTTCTTTCGACTTGTTGTTCTTTTTCTTTTTGATTTTTTTTTCCAGTGTACCAAAATAATAATAAACTTCGGTACGCCACTGGTTATGACAAGTTTCGAGTGAAATTCCTACGAATATATTCATGTTTGTACCATTGGTATCCAAGTTATTCAAACTAAACTACTAAAATTGTTCGAACGTCGTCGTTTATATAAAATTTTGCTAAAATGTCGAATGTTTCGGCGTTTCCTAAAGTGTTCAATTCGGTTTATACCTTAACCAGTTGTTTTGGTATTCTTTTTTGTATCGACCTAGGAACTGTTGTTTTTTCAGTGATTCATTCTTCGCGATTCAGCAGTCTCATACTCTTCGAAATTTCAGTTGCAGGTTGTGTTCGATCAGGTGTGATTACTGGTACTTTCGTATTATCTGTCATTAATATTTTAGATTTGAAATTAAATACGAACATGTCTTAGTTGTTTCACAATTGGTGTCTCAAAATGATTCGAGCAATTTTTTGTTGCGGAGTTCTTCGATCATCTGTTGCTTTAGACCCGTTTTACAGTTCACAACTTTTATTTCGTGCAATTTGTTGCCAGAAATTCTCCCATTGAACTTGTATAGCCACAGCTACAGTTTTGAGAGTTGATCTCTAGAAAATGTCTCAGTTTTCACCAATGGTTGCAGTCTCCTCTTCAAATTACTTTTTCTGCCACATCAGTGAAACTTAACAATAATTTTTCATTACAGGGAGTTGCATTTTCACGCTTGAAGGAAGACAAAACAACTTGTGATTCGGATTTTTTTATCGTTTATTCAATCGTGAAAAATTCAAATCCTTGGGAAATAATGTCAAAATTGAAGATGGTTAGTTTCACTACCTTGATCGAAAAGTCAATTAACGGAAACCAATTGAAATTTTAGTGCGGATCGAAATCCCTATTCAGGTATGTGGATTTACCCTCCCTATGATGATAAGCATATTTTTTTCGACACATCACATCGCGACTGAGGTTTTCAGTATCAAAAATATTATTTCAAATTCAAAGTTAAGAATTTGGAGTGAAAATTTACTGAATTAGGTTAGGTTAATCAGCAGATAAAAGATACAACTATAAACACATCGATAACTTTTATATCCCAAGAAACTACAAAGTTTATAGAAGGGAAAAATATTGACTCTGAGAATATTATACATTAAAGGAAAAAAAGGCAATGAAATCAGACTGTTTTATTGTAGAAAATGAAAAAAAAAAATGATGGCAATAAAAAAATAAATAAAAAATTGCAAAGTATCTATTTCATTAAATGTTTTTTCAAGTTTGCTTCGAAACGGAGTGTTCCATATTTTTTCATTGCATCTGGTGATCTATTATAAAAAATGATTCCTGTGTGATAAAGTGACTGTCGTCCTGTTAGATTTGAATTTCATCGTTGATAAATTTTTGAAGATCGTGTGGAATGACTGTGCTGATCACTATTAATTTCGAAGATAAGATTTGAATGTTTTAGTTTGTTTTTGACCAAATATATGAAGGTACAAAGTTTGAGTGTATATAATGATGATATATCCAAAAGATTATTAGGTTTAGATAAATTTTTTGTTGGTTCCCGATAATCAAGTTTATATATACATTTAGGGTTTTTGTTGCCAAACTGAAATTAAATACTGGAGTTTGGAATATACTAGAGAAAAATAAATGAGTTTCAAAAATTTCATAAGTATAAAATTTCTCAATTTGAAAAGGACACCAATCATTGGAGATATTTGTTTTCTCAACATTCCTATATGTTTGGTCCACGTTAAATTTTCATCCACATGTAGTCCTAAAAATTTGACAGCAGAGGAATATTCAATAATTCCATTTTTTAATTGAATGGGATCTTCTGATAGGAATGAATTTGATTTTTTACAAATAAACATAAAAGATGACTTTTGGAAGTTCAATGTGTGACTATTCAACTAGGATAATATTGTCTGAAGATCCATTATCATGTTAATTTTTTATTTAAAGTTATATTTTCGATACTAATAATTTTGAAAAATTGCCCCACGGTTTTCAGAATATTACCTTCAACGCCTTGTTCATTGAACGATATACTTTTTTTTTGTAATATTCTAAAGAATGAAATCAAATGACGCCTGCAGTTTTTATATCTTTGTGACAGGTCAAAAACCCATTTGATATCGTGATGAATAAGATTATCATCTTGCCAACTCACTCCGTGGATGATATGAATTTTATGGAAATTATAAGAATGCATTTTGCAGATACTCACAAGATATTGTAGTTCCTTGACAAGTTCAAAAATGTTGACCGCACGTCGTACTATTATCAAATCCACTTGATCGATGTCATCCCTCCAATACAGGGGACAAATTGAACGAAAACAAACACCAACATCGTTCCGAATCCGGTCAACACAAACAAAAATCACGGCGTTGTAAGTGTTTAGGAGAGGTTGGCTGATCAAAGTCATGTCTAGTCACTAGATAGTGTGGTCTACAGTACCAGGGCAGAGCGCTCTTCACTGGAACAGTACCGTCTACGTTCAAAGGTAATTACCGAAGGTTTACACGGATCAATATGAAGAAAGACCTTTCTATTGTTCGATTCGGCTAGAATTTCTATTATCCGATTTGTAATTACTATTGGTGTTGAGCGTTTTAGGAGATTTAATGCCTCCACAGATATTTCAGGCAAGGTAGTTTATACGGTAGGGCTAAGCGTCAACGTCAGCTGACAAATAAGGTTCTCAGTGGATTGGAAAATCGGTTTTCGTCCAGAAACATTGCACATTCACTGGTCATTCACTTTAATCTCTTCGCACCAATTCACGATTAGTATCGTTCGACTATCGAATTGCTATAATCATTCTTTTCAAGCATGTTATAATATTTATGTAATGATTAAAAGCTGTACTATCAGCCAGAGGACTCATCATTTTTTTCATATTTCTAGATAAAACCATACGCTTTATAGTAACTGTATTCTTTCAGTTACATTCTGATTTCGAATCCTCAGGCGATCAGATTCGTATTTCGGAAAGACATTCATATATTATACAATAAAATATAATGTATCACTACTTTGGTTCGGGTTTTGAACGCCGTCGTTTTTTGGAATTTGCTGATACTGAAAACCTCGGCCACGAAACCCTTAACCATTTTGTCAACAAAATATAATTTTTATAATACCTGTATTGTACCACTGCTAATAACCTGTTTGTGGTTGATAGAGTTATTTCAAAATATTTCAAACGATAAAATTGTCATTTTTTTATTCAGATATATTCAGATATAAGATAATTTTTTGAACATTTTAATTGGTCTATTAGCATTGACAAAATCTTTCATTTGTATGTATGCCAAATTTCCATTTTGAACTTTTTTATTTGAATTTGATTGCTTTATTATTCGATTTGTGATCTCATAGATTTTTTCCCTTCTGAATTTTTTCATAGCAACAGGTTTCAATAGTGTCAATAATATAGAATATAAACAATGGAAGTCCGAAACAATACCACTCACAAAAATAACTATTTTACTGTTATTGTTATTATTGCTGTTATTTCATTAATTTTATTCTGAAATTATGTTTGTGAAAGTAAGTATTGAATGAAAAGATAAAAACTCACATTGAATACGAGGTGTTGGACAAGGACGGCAAGTGCTTCGGCCACAGGGGGTTGCTTGACTGTTACCCTGGTTTGTGCAGGGGGCCGGACGGAGGGTGACGTACGACCCCCCTTGACTGTACCTCTGCCGCACTCTGGAACAAAAGAAGACCATTATCAAAAACGTTGCGACCACATATACGTGATGGAATCAGCTTATGTTGGAAAATATATAACAGTCGATATCAAAATTTTTATTTTTTTGATCATTTGGAATAATAAAGGCGAATGATGAAAACTATCATCGACTCAAAACGTGTTTCATGGGTCATTGGTTCAGATCCGGCTCGAAGGACCAAATCAAAGTTCAGTTGAAAATTTTCATTGTAATTTGAATTCCGATAACTTGCTCTACATACTGATTGGCAATTATAATATAAAACCATCCGATTTGGGTAATACCGAGGGTAATACTGAACTGTGAATTTTCAAATACAGATCTGTATTTTCTACTGAGAAATTGAATTTTCATTGATGTTCCTGTGCGTTTCGACAACACTTCGTTATTCTGAAATTCCACTACTATCTTCGAATTATGCTCGTATCTTTTTCTAAGAAATTTTTAGCAATTTCATTATTATTCCATCAAGAAGACCAAATCTCTAAGAATCAATATTTCAATAGGTCCTTATTATTGCCACATCAATTGGAAAAAGACTAATATATTTGAATTTTACTACACTCTCTGAAGTTGGCCTTCAAATTCCAATAAGAAACTACGTAAAGCAATAATATACAGTTGCTCGTGGGATTTTCATAAATGAGAATTTACTAAACCGCGACACGTGTTTCGCTATACAAAAGCTTCCTCAGGCAGGAACATTAAACCAACTGATTGAGGAACCTGCTGTGAAGCGAAACAAACGTGTCGCGTTTAAGTTAACCCCAGAATGTGGATTTTCATCAAGTATCTGTTACTTCCATTCAACTACTTAGAGGTTATCTACCAAGTATGCTACTATGTTAGAAATCTCCTGTACTTAGTGTGGTAGAAACCCGGCTCAATTTTACGGTATCAAACTTGAAAAATAGGGTTCCAAATAAAAAGTAGTCGTGCATATTCATTCGGCACTGACAACATCAAAAAAATCATATACTGCAGTGCCTTCCTTTTAGCGAACGGCCTAGAGGAAATGTCGCCGTTTGCACCTTGTCGAAAAATATTCACGTCTTGCCGAGCATTCACAAACCAAATAAACCCGCATTGATATTTTCAGTCCCACTTCCTGCGACTTACTAACAGTCGAACGGAACGAAAAATTAAAAACCATTTTGTCAGCAAACCAGTCAATATGGCTCGCGAACGTTTCCACAACCAACGAATCGCAATAAACAGAACGTCTCGAAGAAAATAGAAAGGCCGTGTCTAGAACCACGCTAACGTGGATCTTGGTTCCAAAATTCCTCCACGCAAAATCATCATCATATGAAGATGGTGACGTTAACATTTCGCGTGGATCTTACAGACCGGGCGACAGTAACATATTTTTTTAGCCAATTTTTCGGTCTGCCTTCGCAACAGGAGATACTTGAATCTGAAACGAAACATAATCTGCAAAAAAAATTGGCGCTGCGTGGTACTTCATCAAATCCAGAATTTGTTCTTGATGGAACAGACTGTATACTTCCAAAGAGTATGTCTTGTCAAAATGTGACGTTTTTGGCATTTCAACCAATAGTAGCGGGTTATTCTATGGTTATTCTAGCCAATCATTGGGTATTATACCGATAAAACTGCCTGGTCCTTTCGATTGTTTCGATAAAACGTTGTTTACCTTTGAACTGTCAAAACTATAAGGTTTACCGCGTCGATTCTATTGAACTGGCTCATATTTATATAAATTATCATGAATGAACAGTTACCTCATCATTAATAGTCATTCACTTTTCACTTTTTCAGCATAATAATAACATAACACATTTCAATGAAGACTCAAACACGTAAATAGCTCATATCCCCAACTTTATGACAGATATAGCGAACGACCGATTCAAATATTTAAGGTTTCCTTTACTCAAATGAAGATGGCGTACAATTAGTTTTTATTAAATACAATTCATTTTTTGTTGTATGAGAAGAAACCGTTGTATGAAGATTTTGATACAACGACATAACGAATGATTTTATGTTCTTTCTGGTGCCATTTTCATTTCATCAGAAATTTTCAATTATCAACCTTTTACAATGAGAGGTGTGACGCCATCTCTTGGTATCGTCGGCAAGCATTATCATATTCAATGCGTAAGCATCATATCTCTTTTGAATCATAGAGGGCATACATCGTTGTTTGACATTTCAAATTTGTAAAATTTTCACCTATTCTCCGTTCCTTCTTATGTAAATGAAATACTGATCAATTAAATTGTTCTTCCTTCTATTTGTTCAAAAAATAATCTCTCCAAATACAACTCGTTCTTCAAATTTAATAAGATAAATTTTCATTTTCGAAACACTCAAACTTTTTTATCTTTTTTATTTTGAGGCAAAAGCATTCAAACAAACCGACTGATAAAATCACGAGTCCGTAGGACTCCTTCGGAGTCGGGCTCTTTCGACAAAATATGAAAATAAACTCATGCATTTTTTAGACAACATGCTTTCATGGAAAATTATCAGTAATTTTGAAGCACTTGTGTAATTACTCCCGATAAACTTTAATTTTTCTCTCGATGAGACTAGTTTCAGTTGTGAAAGTGGTACTGGAAAAAGTTGGTTTTCATTAAATTTTTTCGCAATACATTCGGGCAATTTGTAAATCATTTAAAATAGTATATCTTCATAATTTTTGTATTTTGATCGATGTTTTTGTTTGTAAAAAATGTGAAGCAATCTGGAAAAAGTTTGAAAAAATCCAAACTTACAGCTTATCCAATTCATCTTGGCACAAACTCATATACTTTTCCAGTTGAACTCTCGTAGTGTAGACCATGACGAAAGAAAAAACACCTTTTAGGAACAAATTTCAACATAGTGAACACATTGTAAATTATTTGTACTCGATACGCGTTTCGCTAACAGGTCAGCATCTTCAGGAGATAGTTTATTAGGTAATAAGTGAATATAAATTCAGGAAAACATTTCGTGAATCTTCGACTTTTCGAAAGGATGAGAGTAGTAAAAAGTTTATGGTAATCCCATATGAACAAACCCCAATAAAACGGAGGACTTGAACAAATATTCGATAAAGTAAATATAATAGAACTTCTTATGAATTAAAATAGCTCCTTGGTCATCCTGAAGATAAATTAGACAACACAGAAGAGTCGGTAATTTACAAAATCAGTTGGCAAGATTACAACAACAAATACATAGTGGCTGCTCTACCTGCAAATTTTTAAGTATATTAACAGTTAACCATAGAAAACTTTTCCTAGAGATCAATTACCCTAACCCTGTTAGGGTAATTGATCTCTAGGAGAATTTTTCAACTTTTACACCAAAGGTCCTCCAATCTCTTCGTTCGAAATCCTCTGCACGAAGCTACCGTGGATTATCATAAGAATATATATACGACAGCGTGGATTTATCACAAAGATGATGCTTCAAAATCTGCTTGGATTTCTCAAGAGCGATAGATCCATGCTAAAAGTAAACGTCACTTTAGTATGGCGCATTTTCCATGGAGAAATTTCGAAACCAATATCCATGTTAGCGTGGTTCTAGACACGTCCAAACAGAAAACGCGTCTCCGTGATCCTCGGCACATCTGTTCAAACAACGCTCCCGTCAATGGCACTTCGTAAAAGCAGCGCTCCGTTTGTTTTCTTTAATTTTTCGCGTTGCTAGTTCTCGACGAGCTGGAAAGAAAGGTCCTTCCTGTACACAACGAGGATTTCCGTTTCTAATTCCAGAGATGGTTATTTTCGAATTTGTCAATGGAGCAATGGAGGTGAGATCGGAAAGCTTTCTCTTCTATAATTTCCTGCATATGGCGCTGGTGAAGTTGAGAAAGAGTTGAAATTATAGAATATTGAGTATCGAGAACGGTAGGACTATTTCACTGTCATTTAGTATCAATGACAACCATAATTATTTGTCGAATTAAACATAATATTATATTACGGAGTCGTCGATAAGTAAATAACTGACGCCTTCGTCCTAGCAACTAGTCAACAAGACTTACCATTTTGACAACATGTACCGAGTGATGAAAAAAGCTATATCGTACAAAAAAAAAATTTTTATTGGATTTGATGCCGTCAAAAGCGATTTTATTAAAATATTCACGAAGAATAAGAATTTTAGAACTGAACATAGAATCAAGTCCTTGGCAGTATTCATTTTGATTTCGAAAACAAACAATTGAAATTATACTGGAGATAGGTTTTATGTATGAAAAAGGTAAAGAAATGTGTTGTAGCAAGCATCAGAAAGATTTTTTCTAATTTGAGCACATAAAAGCAAGTTTCCTAAACTGTCAGGAATAGTTTTACTTTACTTTGGGAAACACGTCTATTACATAACTGTGCCTTCTATCATTTTGTAATTGTACCCTCGATTGCTTCAAATTGCTCAGCTGAAAGTTATGGCTCTCACTAAATTTTCTTTCTTTCAACCCAGAAATCATTCAAAGCAAGTTTAACGAAACTAATTTTGGAAGATGCAACACCATAAACTTCAGAACATGTAAATTAAAGACTGCCAATTCAAATGCAGAGTCGACCCCAACAGCTTATTCCTACTTATACCTAGGATTATTTTCATTTAAGGAGTTTATCACAATGTTATAGACGCTACAAAAAATTCAAAAATTATCTGCCTTTTACCTGCTCAAACTTAAATACCTGCTTTAATATTCATAGAACAGAGTCTTTTGCAATCGAGTAATCACAAGATCTGTGTATAGCATTGGAAACTGTCCATCATTTAATTTTGTGTGAAAATTATAATCGTATAGGAATTCCTGGTTCAGTTCACAACTAGTTCTAGAATTATTTGTATGGTTGAAAACATCTCAATGAAACGAATAGCTTTCAGAAATACATATGTTTTGAGTGCCCCAGGGTTAGATCTTGGGGCCATTACTATTTCCGGTATAAAAGTATCCACAGATAATTCGACTTTAGTGATGATATGAATTTCATCAAAATGAATATGCAAAATCGATTAATAACTGATTGAACATACATAAACTTTCTCTGAAAATAATAAATCTTTCATGTTCGTAACAAAATTAAAGAGCACTGATACTCACATCCATATAGTCAAATCTGGAAATGGAAAATTGAAATAATTACCGATCAGAGTAATTATTGTATTATTCATAGACCAAAAATGTCTTTTGAACAAATGCTTTTCAAAAGTCAATTATCACCTTTGAAGTATTATTCAGAGTTAGAGATTGGTGCCCTGGAAATATTTGAAAAATATATAGTTTTATTTTACGTCAAATTACAGAATTGTAGTGTCAGTATGGGATGCAGCAAAAAAAGAACTTTTCAGATATCGAAAACTTGCTTGAACCAACCAATTCACAGAAACCTTATTTACTTTAAAAACTATATATGATTAAGACATATACAATAATTCATACTAAAACGACTTTTCAAAGTATTCAAAACTTGAATCCATAAAAGTCGACCTGACCTATCATCAAAATAAAAGAAATCTTTGAAATTTATGTGTTACTGTTATGAAATCGAATTTTGGATGCAGGTCAATATTGTTTAGTAGTATAAAAATTTACGGTTAAATTCCATCAAGCCTGAAATTGGAGGTAATGAATAAACTTTGATTCGAAGTCCGAAACTTAATTCCACGGTTAAGTAACAGTGACATTTTTAATTTTTTTCTGAATATCGATTGCCTCGGGTGAGCTGGATAATCGAATCATTGTGAATAATAGTTATTTATGCAACGAGTGCATTAAAAGACACTTTATGTACGAGTTTCATACAATATTTTTTCTACGATCGTGATAAATGAAACATATTATATATTCATATAAGTTTAATTGTTTAAATAATATAATATCACAAAATGGAAACGATTGTAATTTTAAATGATTGATAAACGTTTCAATTCAATATAGTTATGTTGAATGTACAATCATTTGGATTTTTTATATTAAGCTCTGATTCAGTTGTAGGAGTTTTTGAGTTTCGTGTTACAGATATGCTATTGCTCATTGAGTTCATCCAGATCCACTTCTTTGGTAACAGTAGCTCCCGAATATGATGGTGAATTATCGTCAATGTTGTTTCTGGAGAGAATTCCGAAACTCTTCCACTGTCTTTTTTACTGTAATGACGTTCATAGGTGACTTCGTCATTTCAAAATGCATTTTGGAAGCGTGAAAAAATGACAGGTTACGTCACATTTTTTCACTCATATTATTCTTCATTTAAAGTGTTCGAAGAAGTGGTACTTCATCAACTGATTTGAATTTGAAAAAGCTCAGTTTTCTTAAAAATCGTAGAAAAATAAGTATTTCATCATTATCAGATGAAACCTCACTTCAAACTAATTCCTATTTCCTTAATCGTCAATCGCCACATTGTCCTCAATTAAAAAAAAAAAGAAATGCGACTGAAGGCCTCCCAAATTTCAATTAAACCGCATGATTTGCGACGAGATATGCAAATGAGGATCTGTGTCGGGTCCAGATACGGCCAATTACACAGCTTTCCGGTCGACTTGGCCGTCGAAGGAGGCCTTCTTCGTCTTGTCGTGTCAGAAATAATTGAGACCAGACAAGACAACAGATTCGTTCAGTTTCACGACGACGCATGAGAGAACTAAAAAAAAATATTTCGATTTACAAACAGGAGGTTACTGTAACGGGTCATATCAATTCACGGCGGGTTTATGAAAAAAAAAGGAATATGAAATGAGAAACAAAATAGAACAAAATAAAAAAATTTAATAAACGCATTTGAGGCAGAGAGTTTTTAATTGAGTTGAACTACTTTTACATAACAGCCTTTTCGTGGAAACTGCTGCCAATTTAATTGCTGGCCTTTGTTGAATAATAATTGCGCATGCGTTTCGGCCTGTTTTCACTGAAACTTTCAGGCTTGAAATACAAAGAAATGTTTGTGATTTTCGAGGTAATTCACGCGCATATTTTAAGTGATTTCAGATTTTGGCAACATAATTATTGTGTTGGTGCAAGATATCTCAATGTTATCCTCAACTTTTTTTGTTTTGAGAAATAATGTTTCGGAATAAAATATCAGTTTTCTTAATCTGATGCTCAATTTCAACTAATAACTTATCAAATCTGGGCTCAATCATTCTCAGGTAGTTTTTAAAGGCTTTCAAGTCATCACACTCTTTGAATTCCTTGCTTATTCTCAAGTTTCCCATTGTTTTATTCTACCATGGTTTGATCTAACAAGATCTAGCCCTCCGTTCTCAATGCGCCTTTATATATGAGTAGCATGAACAGCGGTAGTAGTGATTGCCATGGGTGAACAGCATTAGTACTTTTCTTCAGGTTTGAAGGCCGTCGTTCTTTGGAATTTCTTCCTTTCAAGAATTTTTTCCTTTCCGTCGTTTTTCGGAATTTCTTCCTTTTAGGAAGAAATTCCAAAGAACGACGGCCTTCAAACCCGAAAAAAAGTAGTAATACTGAAAACCTCGGCCGCGAAAGCCTTAACCATTTTGCCATAGGTAAAACTCTTATTTTGCTATATTCATTTTCAAAATAAGTTTCAACCTTTTTTTTTGGCTTGTCCATTTTAAAATCACAACCTTGAAATTATTAATATAATAATGTCAAAAATGATATGTCAAATGTCAATAGTCCAAAAAACTTTTGGAAATCGGCTCCAATGTAAGAAGACTGGTGTCTCTAGTTTTTACTTTCGCCTGCAATTCATATTGCTTGTATTACGAAATCTCCTAGCGACGGCCCTGTCGCTCGTAAACGCAGAATAATATGAGGGGTCAAAGAGACAACGTCATTTTTTCGGGAAATCTTGTTTTGCGTGGAGAATTCGATACACAACATCGGGACCTCTCTCGAAGATTCCCCATAGGCGTACGCAAGTATATAAGGAGACACACAGTTACTCAGATAGTTATCAGAGTTTCTAGCTTAATGGAGGGGCGTAGAGTTTTACAGAGTTTTTATCGGAAATAGCTTTGGCATTACTTAGTGCAGAAGTAGAAGTAGAGAATTTCTAATACAGAGAGTTTTAGCACAGAGCTTTGGAAAGTTAGCGGAAAAATTCAAGTAATTTAGACCAAGAGCTAGCTTCATAAAACGACTCGAAACCAGTCCCAAGATCAGAGCCCGAAAGTTGTGAGTAAAACCCTAGTACATCAGTAAATGGCTACTCTGCCGGTGCGAAACGTTTGCAGATGAAAATGCCAGCCGGTTTTCCGCGTTGAAAAACTTGCGGAGAAGCTCGAAATGAGTCCCACGTGAAAATTGTTTAGAGACATTCTTAAGGTCTCAACTAACAGCGGTAAAGCAATGGCAGAGGTTTAATCGTACAAAAACCCTTGGCAGAGGCGATTGAAAAGTGTCGGAAAACCCTCCAGAAAAATCGATACCAGTCCCGCGCCCAACTTTTTTCCCAACATTCTTTAGCCCTTAACTAAGATCTGTGCGTAATGGCAGAAGTTTTGAATGACAATAAACCTTCGGCAGAGATCAATTAATCGGAAAATGTCAACAAATTTGTTAATACATGATTGTTCGCTAAGTTGCAAGTTGAGGCTAATTTCATGTATGCCATTACAATTATTTTCAAATTCTACCCCAAGTAAAAAAAAATTATCACGATATGATTAAAACTCGCCGAGAAACTCGAATTTTTATCGCGCGTTCAATTTGAGCGCGCTTGTTCGCAGGTATAAAACGAAGGCAGCGTACGCTGCGGGAGACGCTGTATCCTGGCCTACGAAAAGCGAGAGAGTGGCTTCAAATTGAACGCGCGATAAAAATTCGAGTTTCTCGGCGAGTTTTAATCATATCGTGATAATTTTTTTTTACTTGGGGTAGAATTTGAAAATAATTGTAATGGCATACATGAAATTAGCCTCAACTTGCAACTTAGCGAACAATCATGTATTAACAAATTTGTTGACATTTTCCGATTAATTAATCTCTGCCGAGGGTTTATTGTCATTCAAAACTTCTGCCATTACGCACAGATCTTAGTTAAGGGCTAAAGAATGTTGGGAAAAAAGTTGGGCGCGGGACTCGTATCGATTTTTCGGGAGGGTTTTCCGACACTTTTCAATCGCCTCTGCCAAGGGTTTTTTGTACGATTAAACCTCTGCCATTGCTTTACCGCTGTTAGTTGAGACCTTGAGAATGTCTCTGAACAATTTTCACGTGGGACTCATTTCGTGATTTTCCGCAAGTTTTTCAACGTGGAAAACCGGCTGGCATTTTCATCCGCAAACGTTTCGCACCGGCAGAGTAGCCATTTACTGATGTACTAGGGTTTTACTCACAACTTTCGGGCTCTGATCTTGGGACTGGTTTCGAGTCGTTTTATGTAGCTAGCTCTCCGTCTAATTGTATTGTGTTGTGATAAAGAGTAGCAATAAAATAGGTTAGTGTTGTTTGAAGTTTCAATAAACGAACCCAATGGAAGATCGTAACACTTGAAATAAAGTTGCTACAAAAAGGCTGTGATGTAAGAGTAGTATTACAGCCTATTTCGACGATGCAATTTGTTGCTGCGAGAAACATCATCTATCTGTCAGTTTGCATTGCCAATATTAAAAAAAAAGCATTGATAACCAAGACAAACGCCTCCTCCAGAAGTATCAATATTTTCATTATTCTTGAATTATAATTATGTTGCTCTTGTAGATACACACAAGACATGTACTTTAATGAAACAGACCCTCATGATTTTTACAGTTGCAGAAATAATAGCATTCCCGTTGCGACATAATTATCTAATTATTCGAATGCAACGTTCATTAGCTACGGCAGCAGGGTCATTAACAAAAATGATTGGCCATTGTATTCAAATCGGCGTTCTTCTATGTGATTCCAGATCGAAATTCGCACAGTTACCAAGTACCTACCCACAATTATTATCATTACGTGAAGGGGTTATTCAATTGCTTCCTGGTGTTGAGAATTAAAATAATTTTGCACCGACAGGTCGTATCATCAGAGATGTTATAAGGAATTATATCATTAGAAGATGAAAATAGTGCCCTTGAATAAATCGAATATCAATCCTTTTTCATGAAGTAATTTTATTTTAAATTCGTATGCTACTAAATTTGATCTTAATTTGATGAATTATTTTCTGCCTCTATTCTAATCAAACTTTTAAAATCGAATAGATACTCCAAAATCATCAATACCAAGCTGCTTCAATGAATGTTTTGGTGCCGAACTCCACACATGAGAACTATATTCCAAGACAGGTCTGAGCCTTGTAGATCATCAGAAGCTGACGAGAAGTGAAGTATTTCTTCGCACGAAATAGAAATTCTAGTTTCTGGGAAGCACCTTTGGCGATCGATCTCACATGGTTTTCCCATGAAAGATGTTCACTGACCGTAATTCCTAGCATCGAGTTACTTGACTTTGACAGAATAGTTACTCCTGACATCTGAATACTAGATGATGATGATAGATCGGCTTTCCCTGAGAAGAGACATGGTTTTCTTAGCAATAAATTCCACCAAGTTCATGTTACCCCATTCTATTATTTCTAACAAGTCACCGTTAATTTTATTGCCGTGAATGTTTCTTTGAATTTTTGTTTCTCGAACTGGTATTGGGACTCTGGAAAAGAAACTAGTATGAGTACTGTCATCCGCAAAACTAGGTACTGAACAAGATGTTTTCCCGAACAAATCATCGATATGAAGCAGAAACAAATTGGGCGCCAGAACTGAACCCTGTGGAACACCTGCATTTATTGGGAGAATATCAGGTGATACTCCATCAATAACCACATAAAGAGACCTATCAGACAAGAAACCCTTCAACAAAGCACACTTGAGGAGGCAATCCATAAGATGGTAGTTTAGAAAGGAGACCTCAATGCCAAACTAGATCAAACGCTTTTGAAATATCGAGTGCAACAGCTATCGTTTCTCCAAATTTTCGATTGAATGCTGCCAAATATGAGATACATAAGCCAATAAGTCACTGGTTGATCGTTGATGGCGAAATCCATTTTGTCGATCATTAATTATTTCTGATTTCTCTAGATATTTGATAAGCTTCATATTGATTGCCTTTTCCATGACTTTGGTTTTGGTAATGATAGATAGCGATGCTATTGGTCTATAATTACCAGGTAAAGTTTTCTCCCCTTTTTTAGGAACTGGCTGAACTCTTGCTGTCCCTCAGGACTTGGGAAAAACCCCCAAGTTATATGAAAATTTGAATAATTCGCAAAGTACTGGTGTCAATTCGGGGGGCCAGCCTAACATTCCTAGATTATTGTGAAGATTGCTAAGTCGAGGCGCAAGCCAAGAGTTAGCAACACAGAGTCCAGGAATATGGCTTTTCTTACGTGATAAACATACTATTTTCGACTTAGTCGATGGGCATACTTGAAGACTGGCGTTAAATTAAATTGTTTGAAAGATAATTTGATACTATTTTCCGCAAATCCTTCAAAACTCGACAGAGATCAATTAAACAATTAAAATGTGGGCGGGAAAAGAAATATGAACCGAACCACTTGAAATTTTTAGTATATTGAATTGACTTTATCGGACTTTCCAAACGCATTCAGATCTAAAATACTCCAAATCGAGGTATCAAACTTGTTTGCATGAGGGTAGCTAGGTTATAGAGACAACATATCTCCATATGGTGTGGACTCTCATATATTAAGATCAAAATAAATCCCTGCATTCGAAAAGATAACTTTTGAAAATACTACAGTTTAAATGGACATTGAAACTACAAAGAACCTGAAGTTCTCAGGAAGAGATTGATATGGTGAATGAGGATGATATCATTCTCGTTTTTCTCTGAATTTTGATAGAGATAAAAGTAACAGACACAGAGTACCTACAAGTTAAAGTTATCAGAACTTCAAAACGAAAATTTCCCAAATAATTCAAACAAGAAACGTGTGCCATATTTTCTGAGTTTGAACTTTGATTCTGATGCTTTTTACACGTCGGAAAAGTTTATCTAACATCTGTTGGAACTGAATCACCAGAACTAATGATGGCTTCAATCTAAACAGTTCCATCCGATACAATATCGTTGTAGTGTTTGTTACGATAGCGTTGTTTTGAGTTTACGATCGCCATACGAGCTTTTGTTTTGTTCTTGTCTAGACCGTAGATTGCAGCTCACCGAGAAATCGATAAAACATCATTCTACGAAAGCAATAATAGTGAAGAAGTCGCTTCGGTATATTTGTAAACACTTTAATCAAATTTCCCACAACTCGTAACACTTTTCTGGCAGCTTGGCACGGACGTGTAAACAAATTACAAAATTCGTAAACGGTTTATTTACAATTTACACACACACATTCCAATGTTTCATTTGTAACGTGACGGTGAATGCCATTTATTTTGTTGTATGATTGCTTCAATAACCTCTCATGATATTTCATAAAATCCTAACATCATGATAGGTATTGCATCGGCAAAAAATTACAAGAACTGTTTCATGTATCGTACTATACGTTGTTTCTCGATCGCAGTCGGCCTATCATCAGTTTTTGGTGAAAATAGGGATCAAATAGAAAGCGATATAGTGATTGTGATACGAGTTCATTTTGTAGTATTGGTTTTTCTTAGGATTGTGCGATCATTTTCAGAAACACAAGATTGATACAGTACAGCGTGAGAAATGGAAAATATTATTTTCCGCAAATCGGTAGGAAATTTTGATATTCGAGACAAAATGATACATACATACAGTTGTTAGTGTTCTACATAAACGATTGAAAATAGTTCCTTAGTGACCCAAGTAATTTTATAGCAGATTTCAAAGTACCATTCATTTGTGAATAAAATTATTTGTGATTTTTTCAAAATTAATTAGTATCTATCGAATTTTAAACGATTTGCGAAAAAAAAAGTAGGTTTACCATGTAGAAAAAGCCAAATTCCTGGATTTTGTGTTGCTAAGCCTCGGCTTGTGCCTAGCCTTAGCAGTCTTCACAGTCGCCCAGGAATGTTAGGCTTTTTCTACCTGGTAAACAATATACTATTTTGCAGTATCCAGCTCTACGACTAAATTCCTTCATGATATAATGTTGAATTTAACAAATAGTTGCTTGTCAATGAAGCTCATAAACGTTTCCAAAAGTCACCTTGATTTTTGATAGTCGATTCGAAACGAAAAAAAGTGGCACGAATAAAAGTCACTTTGGACTTTGGGTTGTTAGGTGGAAACCAATTTATTCGATTTAAGGAAAACATTCTAGGATCGTTCAAAAATGCTATAACCATCACGAACGTTAAGAACTACCCTTCTCAAACAATTGTCTTCGATTGATTCTTAATACATGATACAGAGTGGCCCGAGGAAAAGTATGCACCTAGCTTTACTCTTTTATTTGTAATTCGAAGCAAAAATGCTCAGACACGTAGAGTTTGATTGTGGGGGGCATATTTTGGACATATTCTTCAACATGTGCATTCAACCCCCTAGCGATGAGGTGGCACACCCTCTTAGACTTAAAATGGACAGTAGGGTCGGGTAAATATCATGCACATTATTTTTCTAGTGATACCCTATTCATTGAAATTTATTCAAAGAATCAATGTGAAAACGGTGTTGAGAACATTAACCCAATAATTTTGGTATTGATGAAAAATACAAAGCAGATGTTAAAAGCAAAATAGTGAACAAGTTGTTGAATTGATTTATTGAAACGTTACTTCAACAAGAGTTGAAAATGTGGACCCATTCGCTTCCATATAAATATTATAGAATTTGTGGGAATTCATTTCTAAAATTTTGTTCTGATGGGTTTCTGCGGTTGCTGTTTCACAGTAATGACGAATCAGGTTTGAACAAACTTCCTAACTAACTTGACGACATACGAATCATTTTATAGGGACGAACGTTTTCGAACAAGCGAGCAGTGAGTGTAGCGAAACAATTTTTTTTGGAGATGAAAGTTAACAATCCCATCTTGTTCTGTAATGGAATAAACCATGTTTCATGGTGAAGTTGAAATAATTTCGAAATGAACCAAACTGAATCAGTCAGTGACAAGACTGAAATGAACGTTTTTCCTTATTATTTTTGTACACTTATCTACAGTTTTTTCCAACAAAAAACAAACAAACGATAATTGGGGAATCTGATTGTAATAAAAAAAATCAACATTGAAATCAGGCTTTCGTGAAAATGGAGTTATTCAGAAATGTTTGTAGTTATTCTGATTCTCAATCCCAAAACTTATTTGGTTTTTTCATCAGCATCAAAAATATTGGGTTGATGTTCTTAATTTTGTAATGCAATTGAAAATTTGGGTCTCGATTTGGGTGGATTTCGATGGAGGGGTACATTGTAAAGGTAATTTTATACCTTTCGTACATGATATATCACTCGACCCCACTTTACATTTGAAATTTTAGGGTTGTGGCAACCCCTCGATGGGGGGCGTCGTGGCCAAGCCTTTCTGCTCCGAATTCCAAAAAATAGAGATAAACTAGGTGGGCACTTTTCGTTGGATCACTTCCATATTATTACAATTTCTATTCTAAGAGGATTCCCATCTTTAATATGAACGAAGGAATGAAAAATCAACGTAATCGGCAATGAATTAATGACAATTGAAAGTATTCATTCAGAGATCATTTCGATTTCTTTCCGTATCACAATAAAGCGGTCGCAATTCAAATGCGTTGGGATGAGTAACACCGGCCCCCTTTTCTAAAAATACTCGCATGACTTCTTCGCGTATGTTTTGGTTTTTTCATCAAAACAAATTAACGTGTAAATCACCGCGACTACGATCGTTTGCCAAATCGTTAGTCGAACAGAGCGCCAGTGGCTGCTCAGGAATGGTTTCGAAAAGGGCGTGCGTACAATTTTTTCTTGTAGTCGCAGGGGGCTATGCACAGTACTTGTTGTAAAGTGTAACATGTGAATAATTCTCGATTGCAGATATTCGAGTAGAGTTTATGAAATCCAAGATGCATAGAGACCCTGGTTAGTTGACTGATATGCTTTTGTTTATTCAATTTTTTTATATGCAGATTCACACGAAAGGGAAATGATGGAAAGCAATGCAATTGGTCTATAATTACAAGTTGAAGTATAACTACTTTTCTTCGGGCTTGAAGGCCGTCGTTCTTTGGAATTTCTTCCCGACGTTTCGCTAGCGCGAGTGGCCAGCTTCTTCAGAGGCTTACTCATTTCCGATGACTAAACGTTTCGATTTCTTAGAGCGTATTTATATTGATGCAGGTAGTCTGGAGTGTTAATCACTTCTGTCGGGTTCGGGGAATAATCATCATCATTAGTTGCCGCACTACCTGCTGTGATTTCATTAGTTATTCTTGATTTCCTCAGAATGGGATTCCAAATTCTGTTTAGACTCAACGCTTCTTCTTTTCTGTTGAAATTGTCCGCATGTTTTTGGATCTCTTTTCAATTTGAATATATATATATATATATATATATATATATATATATATATATATATATATATATATATATATATAAAGATTGCACTTGGACAAAATCAATAATATGTCGATCAATATAATTATAACATTGATTATATA